>JAQFVV010000177.1:917316-1060533 GCA_028023455.1 Epiperipatus broadwayi | reverse complement strand
TATTAGTTTAAACAATAAAGTATTGATGTGACAAATAAACAAAAAGGACTAATAAACAAAATAAACTGAAATAACAAAATGCTTCATTTAATCAATACATCATAAAAGTGTTTAAAAATTAATAAATAATGATTATTACAAAATTTAAGGTTTTTATTATGTATCTTGCTAAATCATAACTTCAAATATGGGGAATTTACTATAAAAATTAAATTTAAATTTTTAATTTTAACCTTTCTATACTCTGACAGTTTTCTTTGCTTCCACTTGCATAAGTTTTCATTTGTCATTTTAATATTAAACCATTATTATATATCAGAATATAATAAATTTCACATCATTTCTTATTTTTATTTAAAAATTAAATACATTTTAAAAAATCTCATATAATTATTGGAATTATTTTAAAAATTAGATTTTAATCAAAACAAAGTGTTGTTTCATCATTCAATATCAGACAGAGCAGATTCAATTTGCAAAATGAGTGTAGACTTTTTTGTTTGATGTTTGTACTTAAAATCTGAATAAATAATTATTAATATCTAGTAAATCTATCAACTTATGCTTTAAATTTTTTTTAATTTTTTAGTATTTTTTATATTATTGCTATACTTTCTAACAGACTGTTTTTGGATGACATTTTCCCAAATCATATTTACATACCAACATAATTACATTGTAATGTTATTTAGAAGTATATAATCTTTTATATTTAAAAATAAAACACTTTTGCCACAAATAAATATATAACACTATATATTCTAATTTCTAATAATTATCATACAATTATTATGCAAGAATAATGATAAACTTTCTAAAAAACTATTTTTAGTTATAATATTGTCATAATGTAATATCATAAAGTTATCATAAAGTTCAAGACCATCAAAAATACAATGTGCCTCATCATTGTGGAGTTAACCATACTTTTCACTTTTTAATTATCCTGACTCCATAATTTTTTTGAAATTAATTTCTTAGAAATAAAATTTGTAAATTTTAAAGTATGAAAAAAAAATTAGAAAACTCTTTCAATAGAGAGCTAAATGTGCAAACTGAATTGAACCAAATAAAATATAATAAACAACATCAGAGTTAAAAACATCAATAAAATATTTGATCAAAGTATTTGATAACTTTTGATTAGAAAATATTTTTATTTCTTCGATCTTTGGCAGCAGTAAAGTTTAATATGACATAAAAAGATCTAAAAAGAAATAAAATTTAAACATAAATGACACTCCATATTTAGAAATAAAGTTTTATAATATTATAAAAAATTAATAATGTAATAACAAATAGATTTTATATGTAAATGTATTATTTTGTTTTTATGCTATAAATAGAAGGTAATGCAGTGCAAATATGATTTTTTTTTTCACTTTTGCTGAATATGATTAGTCCTGCCTTTTCCTTTTTATTAGTTGAAGACTATTGTCTTTCTTTGAAATATTTATTTCCCAAACTCTTGAAATATAGATATTATAATTATAATTACTAATTTACAAAATATTAATTTTATCTAAACTTTTAAATTAGAAATATTTTCTAACAACATTTTTTTTTTTTACAAATTAAGATTAGTTAATCTTTTACATCTGTACTTTTGAACCATTTTTTTTTTCTTTTATTTTTTAACAAATAAAACATTATTCTTCATTAATTATGTGTTTAAAAATAATGTAAATTTAAATTTAAAAATGAACAGTTATCTTAAAAATAATATACCAGTATCGCAAATAAAGTAAAGGAGCAATACATAGAAACAAACAAACAAAAGAATTTATTTTAAGTCTTGAGCCTTAAAATGTATTTTTATAAATTACTTTTTTATCTGAAGGAAATTTATATCAATAAAGTGAATTGGTGAAGAATGCATTTGCGATAAAATTTCTCTTATTTTTACAAAAAAATTGCAAAAAATAATAAGTGCATTCTTTGAAGTAAATATTTCTTATTTATTAGGTAAATATTTCTTAGTCATTGTCTACTCGTCAGTAGAAAATTTCAATTAAGTAATTACTGCTAAAAAAATAATATTTTCAATTAAAGGCTGAATGCACACATCACATTTTTCTTGAGAAACAAATATTGAATTTAAGTTTACAAAAGTAAGAATAAATAAATTATGCATAATGTTGCATTTTTCAATTTCTATAAATGATGAAGTCAATTTCTGAAAAGATTAATAAATTATGCATAATGTTGCATTTTTCAATTTCTATAAATGATGAAGTCAATTTCTGAAAAGATTATGTTTACACATCCATTGAATACCTTTTTGCAAAAGAAAGACAATTAATCCCTCTCTATTTATTTTTCATTGGAAGATGTTGCTGACATCTTAGTTAGAACTAATGTCAATCAATAAGCATTCTGATTATAACTTGTGTTGTCAAGTATATTAAAAAACCATCAAACTAATGGAAATGGGTCACACGTTGGTGGAGTAGTGGTTAGCATAGCTGCCTTACAAGCAGCTAGCCCGGGTTCGCTTCCCAGTCAATGCATTTGACATACAAAAAAAACTAATGCAAATGATCAACTGAATCATTTCAGACCCGATTAGAGAGCCGATGTTAGTATAATAAGATTTGCACCTGAAACATAAAATAAGTATAAAATAATAATTTTATGTCTAAGCAAATATAATTTCATAATCTTTTGGATCGTGCCTCAGAAAATTATTTTCACTATTTTTAAGACTATATGCACACATGTCATTAATTATTACAATATATATATATATATATGGTTACTATAATCTTAAAATAATTGGTTTATTAGAACTTTGAAATAAACAATGTAAAATAAAAAAGTGAGACAATAGCAGAACTAATTTGCATATTGATTGCTTTATTTTGTTAAAAAAATTAATACATTTTTTGCTAGTATTAATTGCATTTTTAAAATAAAAAGAACAAAAACTAGGAAATTACATTATCCAATGATGGAAATTACTTATCTTTGAAATGAGGGAAACGCAATTGTTAATTGCCAAATGTATCTTTGTTGATTGTTTTGCTACAATGCTGGGATTTTGCTAGTTTTCCTGGGGTTTTAATAGAGTTCTGTTGTGAATGCAAATGAATGATATTCCTTAATTAAAAATAAAAATAATTAAAATTTTAGTATTTTTTAAATTTTTTATTACAAAGTATCTTTGTTCTAAGATATCGGGATTAACCAGGAAATAGTGGCCAAAGATCAATTACTAGCGCATCATTAATAATAGTTTAAATCTTGTCAACCTCTTACAATCTGTTTTCTTCAAAAATACAATTAATGATAGTAAAAGCATGATGCTCAATCTCTTTTTATTCGTATGTGATATTGTAATAATATATTTAGTAGATTACAACAATAAAGAAGTATGTTTATCGTGATTAAATATATAAATAAAATAAATCTTCATTACAACAAAACAAGCTAAACTAAAAGAATTTCTATCTAGAAATTTATAAAAAAATATTTATACAATAGTGATATATAACTATAATAGATTTATGGGTGCCTCTTTCTTTCTCTATTATCAATACTAATAGCTCATTAACTCCTAAATACAAATAGGATTTCAATGTCATCCCTTCTCTCTAGTCAATTGTTACCTTAGGCATTTTCATACTCGTATAACCTACCATTTTATTTCTATATACATATATGGTAATGGTCAATCTATTTACAGCCAACTATCTTCTGGGAAGGCTGTGATGAGAAAGATATATATGACTTTCAAGTGAGAAAGATCCCGTGCTTTAATGGGCCAATGTCCTGAAGGTACTCATATTCTGTGTAAGTCATTTACATTTCATAAATGTATAATGTTTAGTTGCAGTTATAATCCCACTCGCTTCAATTGTTCATATAACTCAGAAGTGATTGTATACTAAATACAATATTATTTTATTTTACATTTCCAATCTTTATTTATTGTAAAATAATATATTAATCAAATATGTTAATGATAAGCAGTCCTAAAATGTCACTACAGTTTTACCTATTTATACTCAAGTCATCCATTAATGAATAATTAGGTATGCTTCTAATTCGTTTATCAACACTTAACTTTTATCATTGATCATTAAAATATATAGTATGGATCTTATTTGAATCACCTCAATATAAGAGTGTTCTAGGATTACTAAATTGAATTATACTCTAAAATTGAAATAAAAATAACTTGTACATATAAAATGTGATATCAATATAAGAGATTCATTATGTTTCAATCAATTACATATATTGATAAAGATTATTAAATTGCAGAATTAATTATTTGTCATCTTATCATGATTGTATTTGCCAAAGATTATATAATTTATTCTAGTTGTAATATGTAATAAAACATTACAAAAAATATCCAAAAATAGTTTTCTGTCATTGCATTAATGTTTCTACATTATCTAAATTCATTAGCCTACATTGCTATTAGTATTGAATTATACAATTCTCAATATTGACTTGAATCATTAGAGTTACTTTAATATTTGCATTAATATTAGAAATACATACACTTATATAAATTGGAAAGCAAAACTATATATAAATCAAATCAAACCCAATTACTAAATGATAAACTTTGTTGATTCTTCTAACGTTTTCAAAGGTATAACCTTCATTATCAAGAAGTCCAAAAATCTCTTCATTCTTCACAAGATGCAAATATGCAAAATAGGCAAAATATGCTAATCAGGATAAGAATGTTAAACTTGCCATTTCTTCGATATGGCATAAAATGATTCTTTTTTATTCATCACGTGTTCTTCTGATATGATATAACATGCCTCCTTCACCTTGGACACAGTTCATACCACTCTCTACACAACATGCTTGGCCTATCTGGCCTGCACTGATGGCCTACAGCCACCGAGTGCTATACAAAAATAGAGGGGTGAGATGGGTCCACTAAGGCCTTATTATACACATATACATGATGGGACAATCTTGTTTGATCAGATGCCCTCATTTCCCCATAATATGCAGCTGGGCAATTGTTATCACTACACAGAATCTTGTATACTGCTTGCTGTGCATGCACTGGGAGAATATAGTCTTTGGTATTGTTTATACTCCTGTTAAAATTAAGAGGCAAACGGAAACACACACTAAAATCGGAGCAAAAGATTGTATGCAAGTTACTATGAATATTTTTAATGTATGGAAGCAAGATACAGGGTTTATTCTGTTTCAGCTCATGAATAGGTCCTCTTTTAAATTTCCTAATCACATTGACAATCGCTCTTTTATTATATTTTGCATTGATAAGCTCATTTCTATATGTTTCAATGTTGTTTCTTTTGTCAGCTTTGAAGCTGCACAAACTGTTGTTTCTATATAAGAATGGTTTGAGGCCAGCCATTATATATATATATATATATATATATATATATATATATATGGTGTGTATTATAATATATATATATATATATATATATATATATATATATATATAAACATTACAAGCATAAAGCTAAACTAGTCAATATAAAATCAAAACTACCCCAAATCTAAAATTAAACCAGACCAGCATAAAAATAATATTAAAACACAACCTAAGGTTTCACTGCTACAAGCAGACTTCTCAAGTGTAAAGAACTACAAAAAAAAACCACACATTATATATACTATTAAAAACTACCCACAAATCCATTCACTTCCCATCCACCCTTAATATTAAAAGAACTCTTAAATAAGTTAATTGCTTCAGAATAATAAATTTTCAATAATAAAGACTCTTTAATTCTTCTTTTGATTTCATTTCTCTCAAAGAAGACAACCTTAGCTTCATCAAAATCAATAGTATGGCCTGTATCTTTTTCATGGACATACAAAGCAGAACTAAGATATCTATTTTTAACTCTACTTTTATGAACCTTTATTCTTTCATTTAAACTCAAACTACTCTGACCTATGTAAACCTTCTTACAAAATAAACAAGGAATAAAATATACCACACCAGGAATAGTCTTTCTATCAAAAACTTCTTTTGTATTATTTAATAAATTATTCAATGTAACACCCCTTTTCCAAACAATTTTCTTATTTCCAAACAATTTACTATTTCTATACACAATTCTATAAGAAGACAATTTAAATGGCAAAGAAATAAAATCATATTTTTCTTTAACCTTTACATCCTTACAAATATTACTATTAAATAAAATACTTTTAACAAATTTATCAGAGTATCCAACACTCAAATAATCTTTATAAAATTGATATTTCTGAAACAAAGCTACCCAACTAGAATTATTTAATTTAATATTCCTATGACAATAATTCCTTAATATTCATAGGAATATTAAATTAAATAATTCTAGTGGGGTAGCTTTGTTTCAGAAATATCAATTTTATAAAGATTATTTGAGTGTTGGATACTCTGATAAATTTGTTAAAAGTATTTTATTTAATAGTAATATTTGTAAGGATGTAAAGGTTAAAGAAAAATATGATTTTATTTCTTTGCCATTTAAATTGTCTTCTTATAGAATTGTGTGTAGAAATAGTAAATTGTTTGGAAATAAGAAAATTGTTTGGAAAAGGGGTGTTACATTGAATAATTTATTAAATAATACAAAAGAAGTTTTTGATAGAAAGACTATTCCTGGTGTGGTATATTTTATTCCTTGTTGATTTTGTAAGAAGGTTTACATAGGTCAGAGTAGTTTGAGTTTAAATGAAAGAATAAAGGTTCATAAAAGTAGAGTTAAAAATAGATATCTTAGTTCTGCTTTGTATGTCCATGAAAAAGATACAGGCCATACTATTGATTTTGATGAAGCTAAGGTTGTCTTCTTTGAGAGAAATGAAATCAAAAGAAGAATTAAAGAGTCTTTATTATTGAAAATTTATTATTCTGAAGCAATTAACTTATTTAAGAGTTCTTTTAATATTAAGGGTGGATGGGAAGTGAATGGATTTGTGGGTAGTTTTTAATAGTATATATAATGTGTGGTTTTTTTTGTAGTTCTTTACACTTGAGAAGTCTGCTTGTAGCAGTGAAACCTTAGGTTGTGTTTTAATATTATTTTTATGCTGGTCTGGTTTAATTTTAGATTTGGGGTAGTTTTGATATATATATATATATATGTATATATTTAGATTTGGGGTAGTTTTGATATATATATATGGTGTGTTTGATAAGTGGTGTATGTGTCCTCTGATATTATAGGTTTAATGTTCATTCTGTAGCAGAAATGATTAGTTTCTATCATCACTTGAAGGTCTAAATATTTAATGCTGTGAGGGACTTCATCCATCAGCCAACCATTGAGCATATGACACCACCCATAATTAAACACTATGTACATGTTTCTGTTCATCCACTCCAACAATGCCACAACAAACTGGATGCATTCCTGATTCATTCCATAACTAATAAGTACTTCTCTTACAATTATAATCAACTTTGGTCTATCAATTGATCCATATAATTCTGCTATATCAAGTGCTGCCATCCTTGTGTTTTGCTCCAGGGTCACATTTTTCAGTTTATTAATAAAGTCAAATGATGACTTAATGGCATAATCCCCATAGCCTGTGGTTTGGGTAATCCACTTATTTATGGTCTTGGCTGCTTTATAATAGTGCACTCTGCCGAAGTCAATCATTAAACTTAGTGGTACATTCTCCTTATGGGTTTTGGCATTCGCAAACATTCTTGGAGGAATAGTAACCAACAGATACATTTGCAGGTATTCAGCCTTAAAAAATGCTTAGATGTATAAGGCCTAAGCACAGGCAATTCAAATTTGTTTTTATTTAACTTAAAGTTAATCTCGGGAACTTTCTTAAATTTTAATTTGTCTATTTGTTGCTGAATTTTATTACCATATTCCTCTGTATCCATAATCACATATCTATTTCCTTTATCCTCCTTCATGACCGTAATATTATGTTGATTATGAACCTTTGGGTTGCTGCTATTCTATATCTCCACTGATCCTCTGTTGGTGTATAGCCTTGTGCTGTATACATCTGGCAATTTTTGCTATATATGAATCCTTAACAGGGTTCTTGTCCAGACTAGCTTTAGTATCAGCTACAAGCTCCATCTTAGAAAACTTCCATCCTTCACTAACAAATCTGGGGCCTTTATTCAAGACCGTTTTTACTCCTTCAGGGATCTGAGTCCTTGTTAAATTTAAGAATCCATCCTGTTCCTGTCGCTTCATCTGTTTGGCTTGTTTATATGCTAAAAATTGGAGCTTCTTATTAAATTTCAATTCCAACTGTGCTCTAAGTCTGTTGCTTTTATCAATTATATCAGCAGATGAGACACTGTTACTGTAAATAATTTTGAGCCTGCTGCTTTCTATAGCTAATTCTCTTCTACATTCTGTACTTTATTTAGTATGAGAGCTTGAACCTGCCCCCTGATAGCATTGATGTTGTGTATTGACAGATTCAACTTTACATAACAAAAATTTGGAAACACTTTATGGTTTCTGCACCTAATCAAAAAATTCAATCTTTGCCTATATTTACACACCTCCAACATTGACTTCAAAGCCATTCGATTCTGTATTATCGGCTCCATAACACAATAATTGTAATATATATAACGTTCAAATGTGTGTTAGACAATATTAGATGTAAAACTTTAATATTTGCATTAATATTAGAAATACACACACTTATATTAAAGTTTTACATATATATATATATATATATATATATATATATATATATATATATATATATATATATATATATATATCATCATTATATTTATTTTTGTTACTTTTAGTATGTGTATGGAGAAAAATACTAAATTGCTCTAATCTAAGAGAATATATGTTTTATAATAAGATTACAACAATTAATAAATATTAATGTCTTTCTATGGCACTGAAAAATAATAAAAAATAAGGAATGTGTCAATAAGTATAACATTTTTACAATAAAATATATTTATATATAAATGTCAAATGTGGGAAAATGTGTTTTAGCAGTTCGTGTTATATGGATTTCAATAGGCATCAGGAATCTGAAGGTTAATTTTTCTTAAATATCCTGTGAATAATATTTCATCTCTTCCAGAGAATTGCATATGTTAGACTTTTTATGGATATTTGATGTAAACAAATTAATGTTTGGAGTCATTTTCATGTAAATTGACTTCAAATTTATTTTAACAGTGTTGCAGTTTAGGAAACCATTAATTGCCCCTGATTGTTCCCATAAATAAATCATTTTTTTATTCTGTTGTTCATTAATAGTTTTTTTTTTGTCAGAGATTTAATTTGAAGAGAAATATATCTTTTATTTTTAACCCAAATAGTTATAATTATAAATTTATTAAATGCGCACATTGATTACATAAGTAATATTTACTGAGGCTGTAACTTCGAGAATATGTGTGTAAAATGTGATAGTAGGGACCTCTACAGGTGTTTAACCACAAGCTTATGCTATGGAAGAAAAGAGGGAAACCAAGGGGAACCTTCCTTACTTGAACCTACTTTCTATTTAAATAGGTGAAGTAGTTATATGGATTTGAATCCATAAAAAGATTTTTACAACAACCTGGATTTAAAAGATTTCAATTTATTTAAACACTCTGTGAATAATATTTTATCTTCCCCAGAGAGTTGTATACATTAGATTTGAATTTTTCATGACATTATAAAGCTTTTTAAGTTTAAATCTATATAAGAGTTCTCAGATTTGTTTGCAGTTAAACCTATAATATAAAAGCTATTAGTAAACATAGTGTAAAAAAAGTAGTTTAGCCTCACAAACTATCAGTGGCAACTGATGGTTTCCCTAGCAACATTACTGCTAAAACACAACTGAACCTAATTTCATGGAAATAACCCTAAACACTTTGCTTTGATTTTCTTCTATTGTATTCTTATTTTTGCAATGAGCATTAATGAATGGGTCTTACTAAAGAAATTAATAAATAATTGTGCTAGTGTTTTGCTATCTATTATTTGTTTATAGTTATTTATTTACATCCATTAACCTACTAGATTGAGGCTGTCAGTCATAAATACTAATCGAATAGTTATCTCTTTAGAAATATTAAGTTATTTAAAATTAAATATATATATTAAAAATATGAATTTAACACAAATATTTTATTTAATATATTTTTGATTTTAACAAAAAAATCTAAACGATTTTGTTTAATCTATTTCTGTTTTAACAAAAACAGCTAAATATTTAATATAACAAAGAAAGAACAATATTTTTGGATAAAACAAATGTTGTTTTGTTTTTTTTATAATATACATTAATAACAGTTAATTCTATAATCTGTTTTACCTAATAAATTATTTTATTTTTAATTTATTTTAGTATTAATTAGTGTAAATTAAAAAATAATGCAATGGTAATTAAGTTAATATCTTGTTTTTAAAATATGAATTTTTTTTCTTGTTTTTATTAATCTAAGATAAAAATATTTAACATCATTCATTTATTTTGAAATTTTATCGAATATTGTAAATAATGGATTAACATTAACTTATGATGCGTTAGAAGAAAAATATAAGAAGTACAAAGTTTTAAGAATAAAGACAGTTTCTAGTTTTCATATTTGTCAAGTTTGTATTACCACAGAAGTGCCACAATACTTTTTATCATGCTTGAAAGCCAATATGTGTGTACTAGATTTTGCCTAATGTTAGTGATATTGTAAGAATAAAATAAATATAGATTTCCCAATTAAGCAATTAATATGTCTAAATGCACTACAATGCAGGTAAGGGTGAAGCTAAGTACAGTTGTAGTATTAATTGGCTGAGTGCTTTTGAGAAGTTCTATTTCTCATAATCATAGAAAATTATTGCATGAGTATGGTGCAATATGTATGCAACAAATATTTTAAATATATACAAATAGAAATTCCATTTTTTGAAGAGGGAAAAGCATGCTTCTTTCAGTTTATAGCATCGGTGTTGTTAGCTATAAGCCAATGCTACTTTAATTTTATGTTTAGAGTAATGGCATTCTATGCATGTAATGGAATCAGAAGATGGTTCAAACAACTGACCAGTAAATCTTTGGTGTTCTAAAATGATGGAATTTTATTCGGATTAATTAAGAACTCTTTTGTATAAGTAACAGTGCTGAGAGACATGAGTAAAGTGAAGTATGGGATTTTCCATATTATGTGATACTGAACCCATTTGGAGGCATGGCATCATGTATACTATGTAATTATTCTGATCAGATGTTATTAATTAATCCATTAGTTGAAGGAGGAGGTACAAAATCTTAGCTTGAAAAAATGAGAGGTTTTAATAAAGTTTTTAGTAAGAGAATGGATGTGTAGGAGGAGAAGCCATGGCCTTTCATATTTGAGAGAGTTAGCATTTAATTCCTGGTAAAATTGCTTTAACTTTCTTGTAAAATAACTATACTTGAATTTAATGTTAGTGAGGTTTGTAAAATATTGTTTGATGTTAGTTTTGTGAGAGATTATAAATTTACATAAGTGATAATTACAAAAAAGAAATAATGAAAGTCCTGAAAATTTGTGTGTGCATGGAAAGTTTGATTTAGAGTAGGGGAAGCCTTTGACTTCCAATGGTTTAATGCACATAGTGTAGTTTAGTTCCTTTTGGATAACTCTATAACTTTCCTTAAAAAGCAAAAGAAATAGATTCATATTAATGTAAAGAAGGTAATATAATAATAAAATGAATCTATAAATAAATAAATTAAAAATCAACACTCTTCCAAACTAATAGCAAACTTAATAAAGACAAATTTATTTCTGACTTGCTCCATAAACACTATAACAATGTTCTTGCCAAAGCAGAATATTATAGATTAAATCCCTCCTCTTCTATCTTGCCTAGAACATTTGATAACATTAAGCTACACAAACTAGATTTTGGAGAGGTATATTATTTTAACACTGCAAAAATGGTCAACCAATGGTTAATGGACCAAATCAGATACAGGGTCTTTCACCATTTAGTTTCATTTCAAATTCATAGCTCACATTAGCCACTACAAACTAAAATCAGAATACAAAATTGCTTCTTTAGACATTAGTGAATTATACAGCTCTATTAATCAGAAACAGTTTGTTAATATTGTTAAAACCAAAATCATAAAAATCAGTTACCTGCAGATACATACTACCTTTATCTATGATTTTCTTACTTGTCTCAATGACAACATTATTGTCACATTCAATAGACAATATTTTCATATGAAAATACTTCAGTATCACTCCCAATATTATTTATACCCTCTACATTGAATATATGTTTGTCACCAGACTTGAATCATTCATCAGCAATATTCAATCAGATATTCAGGTGCATTCCTCTCTATCTTGTACTATTACTTGGAAAGACTCACACAATGAACTTAAATATTTGGACCTCCTTGTACAAAAAGATACAAGTCAACTAAACTACACTGTGTGTAACAAACCTTTTAAAGTCAGAGGGTTCACACATCCTAATCAAACTCTCCATGCACTCACAAATTGTCTGGACTTTCATCATTTCTTTTTTATAATTATCACTTATGTAAATAATATTTATTTTTACAAAGCACAGATAGTATTGAAATTAAACTGAGAGAGTGCAAACCTCTCGAGCACTTAGCCAATCAGATCGCAAATACTGAGACAGAGAATTTAACAAGAAAAGAGTGGTTCAACTCTCATCTTTACTTGTCTTTCTATATATCCAAGTCAGTCCAAAGTACTTAGATCTGAAAGTGTGAATCTTAAATATCTTCACACTCAACTCACTGAGTTCTAATTATAAACATACAGTGTGAACTCTTTTGATTTACTATGCAGTAGTTTTTTGATGTTATAACTTGCAGCAATATACGTAAATAACTCTCAAGTGCTTGGCTAAGCACTTGAGAGTTTTGCACTCTCTCAGTTTAATTTCAATACCATCTGTGCTTTGTAAAAATAAATATTATTTACATATATTGCTGCAAATTATAACATCGAAAAACTACTATGTAGTAAATCAAAAGATTTCACGCTGTATGCTTATAATTAGAACTCAGTGAGTTGAGTGTGAAGATATTTAAGATTCACACTTTCAGATCTAAGTACTTTGGACTTGCTTGAATAAATAGAAAGGCAAGTAAAGATGAGAGTGGAACCACTCTTTTCTTGTTAAATTCTCTGTCTCAGTATTCCCGATCTGATTGGCTAAGTGCTTGAGAGGTTTGCACTCTCTCAGTTTAATTATCACTTATGCAAATATGAAGCCTCTCACACAACTAACATTAAACAATATTTAAAAGATCTTATTAACATTGGATTTAAATACAGCAATCTTACATGAAAGGTAAAACAATTTTACCAGAAGTTAAATAGCAAACCTCTCAAAAATGATATACTATGGCTTCTTCCACACATCTATTTTCTTATTAAAAAACTTTATTAAAACCTTCTCTCCTTTTCCAAGCTAAGTTTTCATACTTCTTTCAACCAATACCTTAATTATGAATTCAAAAGATCACCTACTATTGTATTAGACTTCACAAACTGTGTACAAGATTCCATGACCCAAACCAGTTGCAGTGCCACATACTATGGTAAATCCTGTGCAGCTCTCTCTACTTGGATCTCTCAGAATGATTAATTATACAAAAGAACTATTTTTTAATCTGAATACAATTCAATCCTTTTCAAACATCAAAAGTCCAGTGGCCATATATTTCAACCATTTTCTGCTTCCATTGTATGCATAGAATGCCATGACTCTAAGCATAAAATCAAAGAATCATGGCTTATTGATAACAACACTTATGCTATAAATTGAAATGAAGCATGCTTTTTACACTCCAAAAAATGAACTTTCTAATGCACTTTGCATATGTTTAAATATTTGTTGCATACATATTCCACTATGCTCACACAATCCATTTGCTATAATTATGACAGATAAAACTTCTAATAAGTGTTCAGCCAATTAATAGTACAATTTTTACTTAGCTTCACTGCTATCTATGTTTTATCACATTTAGATACTAGTAATCTTCAAAAATTATAAAGGAAAAGGACTTGAAAACTATTGATATTACTGTAACAATCCATAAAACACTTCATGATACAATATGAAACCTTCTTACTAGTTTGAGATTCTGGTGCTATATTTTATTCATACAATAGTTTATTTATGCATAAACACATAGTCAAAAAATCTAGAGCCATATTAAATATATCATTTTAACAATATATAAGACACAAATAGAAGAAAGTAACCAGTATGTAATATATTTATTGCCATATTCTTTCAAACATTTACTTTGCAATTAATAAAACTATATTTCTCTACTCCTAAGGAAAGGTGTTAAATTTTTACTATACCGATTTGATGTAAAACTAAATAACTTTTAAATAATGAATTGTATAAGTTATCCAGTTAAAGAAAAGAATTGTTCAGTAAGAAAAGTAACTGACCAATAAAACTTCTGGTCAAGATTACAAGCCTCCCAAGAAAACAAACTTTAGATATACTGTCTATGAATTGTGTTATGGCATTCATAAAATTAGAAGAATGCCAAATTTGTTTTATTCTTAATGTCAGAAAATTCAGAGTTTAATTCAGATTGCAAAAATAATTTTGGACTAATGATGAAATATTTTAGTTTTATATTAGATCAAATACATGTGTGTGTATTTATTATATATATATATAATGTTTTCATGGTTATATGATGTAGATAAAAATAATATTTTTGGTCATAAAACATGTATTATTTTGCATTACAATCCGATATTTCGATGGATTAGTAACCACCATTATCAAGGTTAACTTTTAAAAGAAAAATTGTTAGAACTCAAACAATAACATGACTCAGTGCAAGATAAGAACCTCAGTTTTTTTCACCTATTAATTTTAAGTTAATATTAGATAAAATGAGAGGTTTCCACATAGCTGGAATACATTGTGCTTCATCAGCCCTATTTAAACTAGTAGGTCTCTTTAATATTTCAATTGACTCTTCTCATGGTTCTTAAATCATATCTTTCCAAATTAGCAAGTATTTTTGTTTTGTCAAAATCAGGTTTGTAACCAATTTCTAAAAAATGGGAAGTAAAAACTGATGTGCTAATTTTTTGATTAAAAGCATTTATCACATCAGTTTTTACTTCCCATTTTTTAGAAATTGGTCACAAACCTGATTTTGACAATACAAAAATACTTGCTAATTTGGAAAGATATGATTTAAGAACCATGAGAGAGTCAATTGAAATATTAAAGAGACCTACTATCTTAAATAGGTCTGATAAAGCACAACATATTCCAGCTATGTGGAAACCTCTCATTTTATCTAATATTAACTTAAAATTAATAGGTGAAACATTTTGATAAACCTCATATTGTGAATGCTGAACTACTTCAAGTTGAATCTCATTTCTAATCTTGCACTGAGTCACGTTATTGTTTGAGATCTAACGATTTTTCTTTCAAAAGTTAACCTTGATAATGGTGATTGCTAGTCTGTCGAAATATCAGATTGTAATGCAAAGTAATACACGATTATATCCAGAATATTATATATATAGTTGTGTGTGTGTGCATGTGTGTGTGTGTAACATTAAATCATATATGTATATTATTACAATAGAATAAGATGTGTATAATTAATGTAAGTAGTATTAATTATTGAAATTTTTTTTTACATTACAACAGGCAAGGGTGTGCTGTGCATGTATAGTGTACATAAACATGTATGTCTAAATCCATTTTCTATTTATATATTACTTAAATAGAATATTTATTAGTTTATTAATAATTGCACTGTTTTTGTATCATTATGCAGCACATGGGCGCACACATATGTGTATATTTGGTACTTATTACAAATTATATATTTGTGAACTATACTTTTTAATACATTTAATGTATAGTATAATTTTACATTCTAGGGAAATATACAATATTTGTGAAAGCATATTTAAAAATATAATACTATCTATTGCACATTATTAAAAGCTCTCTGAACTGATATTATTGTGTCTTGAACTTACTACCAACATTGTTAAAATGGACAATTGGATTGACAACCCTAAACTGTTTATTGCATTGTCATATTCCATTCATATTTTAAAAAATGTAAAGAAAAGACATTTAATAAAAGTATGTTAAAAATTCATTAGAAGATTTGACCCAAACAAGCAAGCATAATTTGTCACTGAATAATATTTCTGTAGTGTAATTTTCGCAACACCATTCTCACACAACCTATTTTTAACACCTTATGGAGGGATGTATTCATAAACACATGACTAAAGACATGTGAAAATAATTAATATCCCCAGATACACATTTCGGAATGAATCAGAATTTATCAGTTGGCCAGACCACAATCTCTTACATACATATTTATCATTGTTTAGTATATATATAGATATATGTATATTATAACGATCGGGGAGAAAGGAGTCTTAACGTATCTGCACTACAAGGGCGCCATCTAGGCATTTGAACCTAAAAAAATTATATAGTAGGCAGATACTTAAGTTAAAAAAAAATTTTATTTATTTTTCTATTGATTGATTCCGACCATTAACCCAATGTCATTAGCTCAATAGAGTAGCAGAGATTTAAACATTTTTATAAGTTTTAATAGATTTATATTCTCAAAATATATTAATATTTAAAACAATAAAATAAAAGAAGCCACTGCCAGTAATTAACACACAAACATTTATTTACGCACATATATAATATTTATATTTAAAATTGAGGAATAAATTTAGACTTTACAATTAGTTTTAAATTGGTTATTATTATTATTTTTAAATTTAAATTATCGTTTAATAAACCCCACACAGATGGACATTTTAATTTTATTTTATTTTAGCAAGTTGAGTATAGATAGGCTACATAGATTTTTTCTATTTAAAAACTTAGCAAAACATTCATTCAATCTCAGACTAAAAGTTTGTAGCCAAACCAACACCTGCTTCCAGATATATATAGTCGCAATCACTGCAATATGAAGATGCTAGCATAAAATCACACTGACAGGAATGTGCATCTGACAGCGTGATATTATTTGAAGGACATGATCCTTGTCCAGTACAGAAATGTGCATCTGTCTGACTAAAAAATCATGTATATAAATTAATTAAAGAGTGCTATGTATGGGGGAGAGTGGTCTTTCTGCCGACTTATAAATCCCTGTCCATAGAGCTAGAAAGTGTTAATGGCGCAGGAAATATGTCTGCGACCATTTCAACGATATGACTGCCTCTTTGGGGTCATGGATTCAGTTGGGCATGTTGCCCTGTATGCTAAACATGTATCACATTACATTGATATACACACCCATATATCCCTCCACAAGCATTGTCCTAACTATGAAACAAATAGCCTGAAATTAACCCCTTAAAATAAAAATAAATGAATTTAAACATAGTTATTAATTATTATCCATGCAGCTATCCATACCCAACTTTAATTTGATACATTTTAATTTACACATAACACACACACACACACAAAAAGAGAAATGGAAATGATTGCTTAAACAAATGCATAAAAAAATTACTAATAATTGATTTTAGGCCAGATAATTGTTCTTATTTTCAGCTATTAATTGCAATTTTAAAAAGTTCTTATTAGATAGACACAAGAGTTCATACTTTACAATTGAGCAGATTTAGAAGTCCATCTTCATGATCACTTTCATAGATTTTGTCCGTCTTTGAAACGAAACCCCTACTTGCCATGCATTTGGTCAGGAACTGTCATCCAGAGGCCTCAGCTGGTTGTCCAGAAATTAAATTTATTGCAGGCTTCCACATCGTGAAAATCTGCAATATAGCTAGTTATAACGATATATTCATAGTCAGCTCTAAGATCCCAATTATAATAATAATTTGGCTTTTATATTTTTATTAGTCTCTTATCATCCAATCTTTGGATTCAAAGAGCAAGACGTCACTAATCCTCTGGTGTTTCAATTACGGTCCATGCTGACATTTCTGGTGTTTGCATTGGTCATTTAATTTCTTTTTCTTTTATCATTTAATTTATTTTAAGTGCCCCAAGGGCTAGTTTGCTTTAGAACAATCATTTAATTAATAAAACAATCATTTCCATTTTCTAACATTATAGAAATCAACATTATTTCTATTTTCAAAAATATCAAATCTTTACTTTTTGACAAAAAAATACTTTCAAATGCTTTTATTTTTAAAAGTTTTCAAAGTTTCCCATCTGTGCAATCTATATATACATTACACAACTTTTAATTGTCAGTTTTTAAGTTAAGTTTTTTTTTTCTCTTTTTAATAATAAATTTTTATTTATGTCTTTTATTTTAATTTTTAAAATAATGTAACGGCAAATTATATACCATTACAATATATATATATCATCATCAACCATTATCAATCCACTGCAGGATGAAGGTCTTTCCAAGTTCAATCCATCTTTTCCTATCTTTAGCTTCTCTTCTCCACATCACCCCTGCACACTTTCTTATTTCATCCATCCATCTCACATGTGGTCTCTTTCTGGGTTTTTTACAATCTCTTGGAATCCAGTTTAAAATTTCAATTGTCCATCTGTTATCATCTCTTCTAACAATATGTCCAGCCCAACTCCACTTCAGTCTTTTAATTTTTACAATGAGGTCAGTAACACCTGTTTGTTCTCTTACCCATACATTGCATTTTCGATCCCTTTTTGTTACTCTCCCAACATGCATCTCTCCATACTTCTTTGAGTGGTCTGAAGTCTCTGTATTGCTCTTCTATTAAGTGTCCAAGTCTCAGATCCATAAGTAAGAACTGGCAAAACACATTTATTAAAAACCTTTCTTTTCAAACACATAAGTATATTTCCTTTGAGTATCAAGTCATTGCTACCAAAAGCACTCCAACCAAGTTTAATTCTATGATTAATTTCATCCATTATATTTCCATCTGTATTAATAATCTGACCAAGGTATTTGTAACTGTTAACTTCTTCTAACTCATCATAATCAATCTTTATTTTCATATTTTGAGAAAATCTATTAAACATTACTTTAGTCTTTTTAACATTTATCTTTAGTCCTACGTTCCTACTTTCATCTGATAACTCCTGCAACATTTCCTGTAGCTCTAAAGCATTATTTGCAAAAACAACTACATCATCTGCAAAATCTAAATGACTTAAATAATCTCCATTTACTTTCACTCCTTTAGCTTCCCATTTTAATCCACAAAATACTTCTTGCAGCACTGCTGTAAAAAGTTTTGGGGATATGGAGTCACCCTGTCTTACACCCTTTTCAATGTTGATTTTCCTACTATCATTATGTAATCTAATTGTTGCTGTTGCATTTTTATAAATATTCTTCAAAATATGACAATATCCTGGATCTACACCTTGATGATCCAATGCTTTAATCACTGAAGAAATGTTTATAGAATCAAATGCCTTTTCATAGTCTACAAATCCTAAGCATAATGGCAACTCATATTCATTTGTCCTTTCTATAATTTCTCTCAATACCTGGATATGATCTACTGTACTAAAACCACTTTTAAATCCAGCTTGTTCTCTTGGTTGGTGGAAATCCAGTGTTTTCTGTAGACAAGTTGTAATTATCTTAGTAAAAATTTTGTATAAAACTGATAAAAGACTGATAGGTCTGTATTTTCTAATATCTTCTTTATCACCTTTTTTAAATATTAATATTAATACTGCATTCTTCCAATCATCTGGTACATCTTTATCTTTTAGACATTTGGTATATAACTTTGCTAAAAAAATTTCTATTTCTTCACCTGCTTCTTTTAATATATCAATTATAATTCCATCATTACCTGGAGCCTTCCCTTTCTTCATAAATTTAATTGCATGTCTCACTTCCTCATTTAAAATTCTGGGCAATTCGGAAGATATAATAGGTATAGGAGGCACTTGCTCTTTATTACTATATAATTCTTGATAGAAGTCTTCTACACATTTTATGATGTCATCTCTCTTTTTAGTAATAATGCCATCTTTTTTTCTTATTGCAGATACAAATTTCCTACCAATACCAAAATGTTGTTTTACACTCTTTAGACTTTTATTCTCTTCTACAGCTTTCCTTGCTAGTTCACAATTATACTTTCTTATATCATTTCCAACTCTTTTCTGCACCATTTTACAAAATTTGAGATATTCAATCTTTTTTAATGCATCATTGTTGTATATCCTCATATTCCTTCTTTTCTTCATAAATTCTCTAGTCTCAGTAGAAATTTTATTGGTCAATTGCTGCTTTTTTCTACCAGCTATCTTTGTTGCAGTTTTTAAAAGTGTATCGCTTATTTTCCTATTAATGTCATTCAAATCTGAATCATGTTCAAAATCTACTAATACTTGAAACCGATTTGCAAGTTCTAATTTAAATTCACTAGAATGTTTCTGGAGATTAGGAATATCAACTGTAAATATTGTTTTTCTTAATAATTTTTGTCTCTCTAGTTTAGCATTAACATGTATCTTACATCTTACTAATCGATGATCACTTCCTGTGTTAAATTTATTAAGAACATTACAATCTTGAAATATATATTTTTGGTTAGTCAAAATATAATCCAATTCTGCTGTTTCTTCATTTGGAGGCTTCCATGTCCATTTCCTTTTAATGTTTTTCTCAAAAAAAATAATTCATAATATAAAGTTTTTCTTTTTCTGCAAACTCCACAAGTCTATGTCCTCTCTCATTTCTATTACCATAACCAAAATTACCTACAGCATTTTCATCTTTCATTTGTTTACCAATTCTAGCATTAAAGTCTCCCATAACAATTTTAAAATGTTGTTTACTCTGATCAAAAGTCTTTTGTACATCTATATAAAGATCTTCTATAACTTCATCACTATGAGAACTTGTTGGGGCATAAACCTGAATTATCTGCATTTGGTATCTGCTATTAAGTTGTAAAACTAATCTTGCCACTTTGTCTGATACACCATCAATCTCCACAATGTTATTCTTTTATTTTTTATTTATAATGAATCCTACTCCACTTGTATTTCCAATATTTGTGCCTTTATAGTAGAGTATATGTCCACTTTTTAAATCAATTGTTTCTTCACCTTTTCTTCTAACTTCACAAAGTCCAATAATGTCCCATTTAATATAAGACAGTTCTTCTTCTAACTCTTGCAATATTCCTTCACTTGAAAGTGATCTGCAGTTGTAACTACCTAAATAAAAAGTCATCATCAAATGGCAGCCTGAGTCCACAATCAGAGGATTCTTAGCACTCTCCGCCTTCAGCCACCAACCACTTCCTTGGTTGGTGACTTTACAGCCTCCTGGGAATAAGGGCCATGATTTATTTTTGTCTGTCATGATTGTATATATTGAAAAAATATTCTTAAACTTGGAGGTAAAAGGCCTATAAACTCACCACGCTGGCTAACACGTGTTGGTGAGCAGCCCATTCATGTTCATATAGTATATGAATAATCACATAGTAATAACAGCTGCAATGACAAGAACGTATGGAGTAGACATTAGGAATTTGCCCTGCTCGGTTCCTTTAAGGCCTCCAAGAGGAATCAAAGAGTCTCCTTTCAGTTAATAGCAAACTCCTTTCTGCAGCCATATATATATATATAATTACTACAGTTTAATTGATGTGTCAAATGTGCTGCCCTCATAACATTGACACAAATCACTTAATGAAAGTATATTAATATTTTTTATTAGTTATTCATTAGATTAGAAATTATCCAACATTAAGTAATATTTCTGTAGTGGAATTTTCACAATGCCATTAAACAAAAAATGCAAAATGTTAAAGACAAGTTTTCTGATGATTCTATGAAACACAAACGCATCTACATGTAGAACACGCTAATATATTCTGATTTAATGATATGGTGTGATGCTTTTTTTTAATTTATTTTAGATTAAATATTTATTTGTGAATAACTTTAATATCTTGTCTAATCATAAATTTTCACTATAATTTGAAATCAGTCATATCTTCTCAATGAAAGCAATCTATATTTATATAGAATAACTTTATAATGTTAAAAGAATCTGTCTCTAACATAAAAACCATGCTTAAAATTCTCTTAAAAATATTTTTTTAAAAAAAATTCTGTATGTTCATTTATTTTGCATATCCAATCTAAAAAATACATGAGTATACAATAATGCTTTCTGGCATGTCACACCCAGAAAGCTAAAACCACATTGATTGATCTTATAATCTTTCTATTACATTTTTAGAATTTTGTAAGTTTTTCTTAATGCCTTGGTGTTACACTAATAAGATGTTCAAATCTCTGTTTCATACAATATTATAGATAAACTAATAGCACTATACACAGCTAATTTAATTTTAGCAGTTATATTCCCGTGATAAATGAAACATTGTCTTTTATTATATCAAGTTCAGCGGCAGTAGATTACAATCTGTGTCCATTTTTTTAATTAAAACAGCATTAAGTTATTTAAATAGATGCATTCCCGAATTAAAAATTTCTTTCATATTTAACAAATAAATGTAACGTGTGACGATGGATCTCATATATTCACATGTTTTGAAAGAATATTCAATTTTAAAATAAAGAAACTAAAAATTTATTAATTAATCCATTTTTAATTATTGGAAATAAACGATTTACAATAAGGTTTTAGTTTTAGTTAATCATTCAGTAAATAAAATATTTGTCTATAATAGTTTCATTTTTTATTCATTGTTTTATTTTCAGTTTTATTTTTATAAAACACAATTAAAAATTTAAAAGATAGCACAATCCTTTGAAAAGACGAATGAAAATAAACCAAAATGTTTTTGTTTTATTTTTTATCTAAGAAATATTTTTTAAAACATATGTCAATGAACTTTAACAACAATTTTAGTCTTATGCATCTATCTATACCTTAACATTTTAAGTATATAAATAGGTTTTATAATATCCAAAGTAATAGTACAAATTGAATTTTATACAACCTATCTCTATATATCATAAATAAGTATTATGATCTCTTGCAGTTTACATTTAATGTCCGTATTTACCACAGTCATTTCACTCTAAAATTACTCTTCTCTAGGCTATCTATACAAAAAAAAAAGAGTCATCAATAAAAACCAGTTCTTAATTTGAACAAATCAACAAACATATTTCTGGCTATTAGTTAATCTTTATAAAATCATTGATATATGATTTACAGTACCTGCTAATTTCGTAATTGTGACAGATATCAGTGACATTAAGGTCAGTTCAAATGAAAACCTTCTAATTAAAGATGTAATAATTTATCTTCATTTTTTTCTTGGATCTTCTTTTATATAACATCTAACTAATATTAGTTTCAATTCAAGCAAACTAAAGAACACTTTAGTGTTTTATATTGTAAGCATAATTTAGAGATTGCTTGTGACTTAGTTGTTATTTAATTATAGTATATTCACTAATTAATCCATAAATTAGTAATGGTTATAGATTACAAATTGTTTTAATTTTAGATTTTTGTAATGATGATATTTATTACATTTACAAATAATAGAGATTGTTATCATTAATTCATCAAGTTTACAGTAGATACTACTTGAGAGAAGAGCCCATCATGTATTGTAATAGACTAAGTAATGAACCAATGTTACATTGATATTAACTTTTCTCACCATAAAAAAGCATTGATTACAATTGTTAAAGAACAGAGGTTATTAAAATATTCAGTTAGTGAAATCTGCCCTTCTAATATCAAATTGTTACTTTGATACTAAAAATAAAAAAGAGGGAATTTTCAGATGCATAATTTCATCAATTACACCTTTAAATTTAAAGTTCACATTAATAAAAGTAAAATCCAGACACTGTGTGTTGTATGTGGATTTAAAATATTCTATTATCTGTTAAAATCCAAACTTCACTATAGACAGTATCTTGGTAACAATTTTGTATAGAAGTGATCAAAGACTGATTACGTCTGTAATTCCTAATATCTTCTTTAGGACTTTTTTTAAATATTAATACTGCATTCTTCCAGTCATCAGGTAAATCTTTATTATTTAGACATTTGATAGTTCTTTACTTGCTTCTTAAAAAAGTTGTTTTAGTATGGTTGATCATATTCAAATATTGAGAGAAGTTATAGAATGAATCAATGAATGTGAGTTGGTGACATTATGCTTTGGATATGTAGATTTTGAAAAGGCATTTGATTCTATAAGCACTTCATCAGTGATTAAATCATGAAATCATCAAGGGTATATATTCTG
The DNA here is from genome assembly GCA_028023455.1 of Epiperipatus broadwayi. Lineage (NCBI taxonomy): Eukaryota > Metazoa > Onychophora > Udeonychophora > Euonychophora > Peripatidae > Epiperipatus > Epiperipatus broadwayi. Next base: position 1,036,349 of record JAQFVV010000177.1, on the reverse strand, counting down.
AAAAATATTTACAAAAATGCAACAGCAACAATTAGATTACATAAAGATACTAGGAAGATTAACATTTAGCAAAGTGTACAACAGGGTGACTCTATATCTCCAAAACTTTTTGCAATTTTGAAAGAAGTATTTTGTGGATTAAAATGGGAGTTAAGGGAATAAAAACAAATGGAAGATTATTTAAGTCATATAACTTTTATTTAAGTCATCTAAATTTTCTTTTGGGATTGGTTCTGTCCCTTCATTTTCCTGCCCCTTGTCAGGCATATATTGCTCTGGCAGAATATGGTCGCTTGTTATTTGCAGTTCTTTTACTTAGATGGTCAAGCTATCCACATGTTTCTGTATAGATTCCTGGATTCTGTCTATCTTCATATCCATACCTTCACATGTTTGGGCCATCTTTACCTCTTGTTCATTCAGTGGCCCTTAGACTTCTTCCATGACCTCTTCTTTAACTCTCAATATTTGGTCAGTAATCTGATATATTATTTGGTTATTCTTTATTTTGACTTTCAATTGCTTCTAAAATTTGTTTCTCTATTCTATGGCAATCTGTTTTTCCATCTTCTCATTTTGACTTTGATTTGCTTCTATTATTTGAGTTTTTTATCATCCACTCTTTGTTAGACTCTTTTTTATCTTCTTCTCTTTGTTGGTCTCTCTTTTTATTATCATATTTTTTGTTTCTTATCATATTCCCTTTGTTTCTTATCATCTCTTTGTTGGTCTCTCTTTTTATTATCAGCTTTAAACATTTCTAGTAGCTGGATTAAAATGAGTGCATTCTCTTTCTGGGTTCCTTTCATTTTTTGCTGATCATCTTCTTTAGGGTCACTTCCTTCTTACTTTTGTTCCTTGCTAGGAAGGTTCTTATTGGCTTCTGTGTTCATCATTTTTGTCCTTTCTCTAGTTATCATCTATATTTTATTAACTTGTTATTTATTTCTTTGGTGATATTTGACTCTTTGACAATTTTATTATTAATTTCTTTTATTTATCTAACTTTAGTAATCTTCCCTCTTCCTCCACATCATGTTTATCTTCATCTTCTTTATTATGCCTACATTATTTCTTGAATACTATTCATTTTATTTAGCTCTCTCAATTTCCACTTATTTATTTCATTTCATAGTCTTACACTGTGTGCACTGTTCACAACTTACAGAATCGTAATTTGCTTCTGCTTTCCATATTTCTTCATTTATTTACTTGTCTGATTCTTTTTACCTTCTATATTTTTATGCCTATCATCAGGCTAGCTAAGTTGAGCCTCATAATTAGGGTGACAAATGTAACCAGAATGATACTTGTAACCCTTCTGATGGTTAATTTATTTCCTGATGAGCATATTGCAGGGAGGAAAGATTGGTGTCATCCAATGCTGATGCCATACACACACCCCACAACAATATGTCCTGCTCATCAGAGGATGTTAGCATTAAAGAGACTGAAAACATCTAAAAATTTATCTGATGACAATTCATCACTGGTAAGTCTTCACATTAAAAAATGAGATTTGCTTAGAGTGGAATGGTATATATTTTCTTTGGTGGTTACTTAGGCATGTTTTTCAATTTCACAACTTCTTCATGGTGTGTTAAAGGAGAACAAGCTATTCTTTTAAGTCAAACATTTTAGCATTTTCCATATTGATAATTTGCTTCTTCATATTGCAGTTTTACAGGAATCATGCGTTTCTCCTATTAACTGCTGCACTTCTGTACCCATTTTTATAAAAAATATCATGTTAGAAATAGATTGTGATTGGTTTATAGCCAAGATTATTCTAGAAAAAAAAAAAATAGGGGTGTGAATAAGTCAGAAGACTACAGTGTCTAATGTGACATTTATTCTTAACAAGTGTTGAAAAAAGATAGTCCTTAATCTCAGCTGCTAAAGAAGAAAAAGCAGAAGTCTTATTCAAGCTGTTGCATAAAACATAAATGACAAAATCTACACCCAGAAGTTCTTTTTATGTTTGAAATTTTCTTTTCATGTGCAGAACATGTCTATTCATTTTATAGTTAGTCTAAAATTCTCTTTCATAATTCATATACAAATACTTCACCTGTTTTTCTTCTATTATTTCTATCTTAAAAATTTTTTAGTATTTCAGTACTAATAATGTTTTTTTACCTGCTCTTGTTTAATGTTCTCTGATCTTAACACTTCTCTAATTTCATTACCCTCTTTTTTCATAACCTTTATTTCCTGTTCTACTTCCTCAATTTCTTTACTTAAATTTTTCTCTACTGACTCAATTGCCTCATCATTTTGAATAGCATTTGAATTTCTGGAGGCCTATAAGGCTTTCTTCCCCATGTGCTACCCTGTCAGTTATAAAATCATCACTTTGTTGATTATATTCCATGTTTAGAACTGATAAATAATTCCTAAAATTTTCTTTATATTTTTCAATTAGCCATACTAATTTCTTTTATATATAATTACTTTGTAATACATTAAAGATAAACCTTCTCATGCTATTGTGCATGTGCTTTTTATGAGTGTTAATAATAAATGAATACTTTCATTCCCAACACAAGATATAGTATTTATGAAAGAAAAAATAAATCCACGTATTCTTTTCAACCCAAATGCTTATATATGGGCAAATCTTAAGTACTGGAAATGAAAGCGATATCTTGTGTTGGGAATGAAAGTATTCATTTATTATTATTAACACTCGTAAAAAGTGCATGCACAATAGCTTGAGAAGGCTGACCTTTAAAGTATTACAAGTTATAAAACATAGCACTATAAAAATAAATGCTTATTTATATAATTACTTTGTAAATATAGTGGAATTGAACACAAACTTTCAAACACACTTCAACTATCAATATGTGGTCATGTGTGCTGTTTGTATGAGATAGTGTCAATGGCTGAAGGATACTTGAAAGTCTACATTTAAATCTTCTACAATTGCATCTAATTTCTAAGCTTATTAAATTATACTTACTTTATAAATAACAATTCATTATTGACAGACCTCAATTCTAAACCAACCTTCCATTTCCAAATATATCACTACTAGCACTGATTCACTTCTATTTATATTTTTTAATTCCTTGTTTTTTTTTTAAATCTACCCTTTACATGTTCTATCAATTGTTTATAAAATTTTCCAATAGGTTTAAAATTGATTCCCCACATTGGCTGTGCTATTTCAGTAAAATACCTTATGTATCAGACACTCTGCTTGAATTAAAAACATTGATCCCTTGAGGGCACCACCAGGCTATGTAATGAGCAGGGAAGAGATTGAAAAGTGAAAAGGCGAGAGGTTTAGATGGATGGGCAGCAGAGATGGTAATGAATTTAGGGCATAGAGCAAAAGCAAAGTTATTATCATGTTTTAATAATATTGCACAGAAGACAGGTTTTCCGGTTAGTTGTAATAATACAAGAATAAGATTATTATTTAAAGAAAAGGGTAAGGATAATAGAAAGTTAAATAATTATAGAGCGATAGCGGTAACATCAGTTTTATATAAAGTTTTCTCATATATGGTAGCTGGAAGAGTTGTAAAATGGATGGAAGAGAATAATGTAGTGAGGGAAATGCAAGGAGGTTTTAGGTCAGATAGGCATATAGGAGATAGTTTGTTTGTAGTTAAACAACTTAAGGAGATGAGTAGGAATTCAGGTAGATCATTATATATGAGTTTTATAGATATAGAGAAAGCATATGATAGAGTAAATAGAAATAGATTATGGGTAAGGTTAGCCAATTTGGGAATGGATGAAGCTTTAGTAAATATTATTAAGAAATTATATGAAAATAATTATTATACTTACCAGTTAGGGGATATAGAATCAGTTAAAGTTAAAAATGGAGTGAGATTAAGGCAAGGATGCCCTTTGTCACCTATTTTGTTTTTGTTGTTTTTGAGTGAAATGGAGAAAGCAATAGAAAGATTAGGAAGAGGGGTAGAGATCCCATTAATAGGTGGCAAGGGAGTATGTATTTTGTCGGGTCTTTTTTTTTGCAAATGATATCTTTTTGTGTGCAGAAAGAAGAGAAGATATGGAAATTATGTTGAGAACATGTGCAAGGGTGGGTAAAGAGATGGGGATTAAATTTAGTGAAAAAAAATCAAATATAATGATGGTTAATACTGGGGAAAGAGAAGGTGTAGAATTTTTTATTGGGGGATGTAAATTTAAGTGTGGTGGGTAGACATAGGTATTTGGGAATCATCTTATGTAATCAGAAAAATTGCTTGGATGAATGGGAGAAAAAATTGGTAAATGAAGCAAAGAAAGGAAAGGGTTTGGTAAAGAAACTAACAGTATTTTCGTATAATAAATATGTAGCTAGAATAGTATGGAAGGGAGTTGCAGTAGCAGGGTTAACATATGGTAATGATGCATTATGTGTTATTAAAAGGGTTTTAGATTATTTAGAGAAAGTACAAAGTGAAGTAGGAAAACATGCATTAGATTAGGAAGACATGCATTAGATGCAGAGATGTGGACAGCAAAGGAGGCAATTCAAGGAGAAATGGGATGGTCAAGTTTTTATATGAGGGATACAAAAAGTAAAATGAAAATGTTTGGTAGGTTGCAGTTTATGGATATTAAAATAATAGCAAAAATAGTGTTCAATTGGGTTATGAGTAAAGGGCAGGTAACAAGATGGGTGAGAAAGGTAATGCGGTATGTGAAAGATTTGGATAAAGAATTTATACTTGTATAAAAGGTGAGATGATTGTGTTAGGAGGATTGTTGAGTGTTATAGTGGTAAGGAATGAGATAAAAGAATAGAAGCATTAATAAAAAATAGGGAGTTGGAGAGATGGAGAACTAGTATAGAGGGTAAGAAGAGTTTAAATATATATAGAAGTAAACGGACTATTGGACGTGAGTTAATTTATGATAATAATAAGGAAAGTAGTATATTATTTAAGGCTCGAATGGGATCTTTAGCAACAAGAGAATATACATGTAAATGGAATACTATGGATAATTTAGTGTGCAAATTGTGTAAGGAAGGTATGGAAAATATTAGGCATCTGTTGATTGAATGTAAATGCTTGAAAGCAGAAAGGGTACAGATAATGAAGTTATGGGAGAATAGACATGAACAAAGTGACTATACAGAAAGCGAGTTATTAGTTTTTATGTTGGGTTTGCAAAGAGATAAGGGGGATTTAGATATAAAGGCCATAAAGTTGACAAAGATTATTTTGTGGAAATGGGATGGGACAGAATATGGGAAGACTTAAGAGTGGGGAATGGAGAATAAAATGGCTAACAGGTTCATTTGGGCATAATTGCTGAGATATCCTTGACTTCGTTTAAGGAGAAGCCAAATACATCTCATCACATCACACCTAAAAAATTTATTTGAGATACTGAATAAATTACTTGCCCCTGACACTAGTTCATCTCAGAGTCTCAGACTCATAGCTATTAAACAACTGATAGACAGACATAGTAAACAAATGTCATCCAAATTTAAATAAATAATACAAAGTTTATTAATATTAATAAAACAATTTAAATGCAAAAGAAAACAAACCCCACTGAAATAAAATAAAATAAAATAAAGTAGTAATCCTTCATGGGTGATTCAATATTAACAGAGATTTATTAGTACTATTGTTTCTTACTGTAACTTTTAAACTACTATCCCAGCAAATAAAATATTTTCCCAGTTTGATAAATTCTTTTTATTAAGTGCTCATTATATTCCTTACACAATTAGACTACCCTTCCCTATTACTTTTATAACCCAGGCAAACCAGTATGAATGTGCTAAAACATGGTGTAGTGTGGTTGAATCCTAGCCATGCAAAAGGGAAATCGTGGACTTAGACAAGATTATCTTATGGTGCCCAAACACCCATAGACATATGTGTTTAATCTATATGTGGGCTAAGATCACTCACATAAATCTGCCTTTTATATATGAATACCTTTTCACATATATAATTAAAGTACAATTTAAAACAGATATTATTACCAAATCTACTCGGAAAACAGTACTTTATGGGGTTCTGATTTATTTCTTTAAGAAAAACCTCATTTGCTATAAGTATTGTGAATGTTAATAATAACAACTAATTATGAAACTAGTCTAAAATATGAAATATTTATCTTTTGATGGTATGAAGTTTCAAAAGTAATTATTAATTATGCAAAATGACATCTATCGTAATAATTTTAAAAAAGCATCCATGAAGAAATTAATAAAATGAATAAAAGTCTGATACATAACGACTTATCAGTGACAAAATTACTTAAGAAAAATTACTAATAAGGGTTTTATAATACGTATTATTCTAAATTAATGATTATTGTTAAATGCACATATATGTTAAGAAAATAATTGATACATGAAAGTTTATATTACCACTAGAATATTGCTTTTGCTTCTGCAATTTGTTGAAGAGGTTGCTACTTTGTCCATTTTATAGTTGTAATTCTTCAGTGATCAGCTGAAGGTCTCTTCAGGATGTTGCCTTTTGGAGAATAGCTTTTTGAGTATTTATGATTTTTTGACATGTTGGATGATAAAGGTTCAGTTGAGTGCACAAAGTTTGTCTTGATGAGGTGCCTAGCTGAGCATATTTTGAAGAACACTAAAATAATCTGTTATCTCATTTTACTTCTTCTGGCCACTTGTTATGATCTGTCAGCAGGTATTAATAATTTTGGCAAAAGAGCTAGCAAGAAGTACAACTTGTGCACACAGAATGAAGAATCCTATCATATGGAATACAATCTTGACAAGTTGACCATGGAAGAATAAAACAATGAATGGATATACTGGATAAATCTTCTAAAATCTACTTAATGATAAATGAACCTACTGGATAAATCAATGAATGAATGCTACAATAGATTTTGGGGAGCTTTTATATACATTTGGTTGATTGATCTCCCACACAAATTGTCTAAAATTTTCCAGATTAACATATTAAAATAGCTAGGTTTTTAACTAATCAAATTAGGATATTTTTACATTCCCCAAAAATTAATTCCATTGTATACCTTATTTGAATAATACTTAACTTTTTAATTTTGTTAGCACAACAGATTAAAACTTTAATTTGAGATTAAGTATTGTTATACAATTTTTTAAAATAATCTTATATAAAAGATGAGAAATTTATTTGTAAGTTTATTTTTTTGGAAAAAAAATTATATTTCTTTTTGAAAATAAAATTATTTTACCAATTCATGTTGTGCACACATATATACATGTAATTCTACTTTTAAAATATACATTTGACATAGAATTAAATTAACAATATTTCTAAATTAATTTGAAGTAGAATGTTTTATCTAAACCCCCTTCTTGGTCTAATACGTAGCATGTGTCTGCTTCAATATGGAATTGCATTTATTTTACTTTTAATTCTGTTTTAAATGAGTTTCTGATATGAGTTTGGCTAATTATTTAAATACTAATATTCATATCTTTGCATTATTTATTATTGGTCTGAGTATAATCTACTTTTCCTTGTGTTACAAATAGTGAATACTTTGAAGCACATTTATTATCGTTTTATGACATGTGTGATTTAGTGCAGTGATACAATGTCAGGCTCTAGATCATATGATCATCAGATTGAATTCAGTTCTGGATTTTCAAACACTTATACTTCTTATAAACTCCAATAGTAAAGCCATTCAAATAGTATTTTTTATTATGCACTTGATTAAAATTTCATATTTTTATCCCCAACACATTATATATGAATTAGTGATTAAGCATAAGAATTTGTATTTATATTTTTAAACATATTAGCTTAACATTAGAATAAGAATAAATGAGAACTCTTATTTTAGTATTGCATAATCTAATATATTTCAGAGTATAATTAAAATCCATTGATGTGATTGATTTAACGTATTGCTATGTTTATTTCCGTGGCATATCAATATTTTTACTTATCTAAAAACAGTTTTGGATTGCTAAAATTATCTAACTTTTGGCATATTTTTGGGATATCAAATTTTTTGTCTACATACATATATATATATGACTGAAAATGTGTATGCAAACATTTAATTACATAAGAAAATAGTTTAAATAAAACTTACATTTAATAAAATTTTAAAATTTAAATAGAGGCATACTTTATATCCTTGGAATTCTGATGTAATTATAAGGATATGGGCCAACACTTTTAAGCTTCCTTCAGCTATCCATTCTACATCATGTCTGTTGGTTGTATGATATAGATTGGATAGCTGAAGGGGGCTTGAAAGTTTGGGTTCAAATTCCCTATAAAATATAACAAATTAATGGTGCATGCATACAATGTTATTTTTGTATTTCTTAAACTGCCTTTATTTTTAGTCCAATAGTATTACATGAATAAAGAGAAGGAGAAATAATGATATTTATGAATGCATTATGAAATGATAGTTATGAATGCTTCTTGGATATACACATTTAGAAGCTTTAAGTAATAATTATGTAAAAATTATTTATTCATTCTAAATCAATAAAAGCATTCTATGGTGTCTGAAAAACATTTGCAATGAAATTTACAGTGAAAAAGCATTTTCCAAAGTTTAATTTTAAATTTCATTCCAAAGTTTCCATTGTTGTTTACTTTGTTACATGAATATAATTCCTGTTCAAGGGTTGTAAATTTAGGTCAATATTCTTGAAAATATATCTAATCATTGCATCATTCTTTTTTATCTTGTGTTTCTATAAAAAATGATGAATGAATAGATACCACTTTCATTAGGAATGGAAACACAATTCCCTCTCCATTCTAGCTAAATTGTTTCATCCTCAATGATAACTAAGCAAACCATTATGTCAGAATTGTTATTTGTCACCATAGTAAACAACCAAAAGAAATTGAATCAGGCCTAGCCACAATAATAATAACATTTGTAAATTCAATTAAAGAAAAATTAAATTTAAATTTTGTTCACAACTATCAATTTAAAAGTTAATTAGAGAGTTCTAATATTAATAGCAATAACAGTTGCCTATATTAAAGTTATTTGGGATATATGTATCATTTTTTGAATTGTTAATATTTTTATTAAGTCACATAAGAAATAAACAATTTCTGAAGGAATATCTTGCTACTTCAGTTATCTATCTTATTTGCATGTTGATGATCCCTATGAACAGAACACAAAAAAAAAAAACAATCAGCATAAGAATTGTAAAGGAAAAAAGAATTATTTATTTTGTATTATGAAAAAAAAAAGCTTTTAATTTTGCTTTAATATTTTGTTATTATTAAAAAATCAGATGATCTTTAGCTCTCAAAATTTGAACAAAGTCAATTATATCCAGGTCATTCAAAAGGTGTAACATTATTATAAATTATGATAATGTGAATTTTGCTGCAAACATTACATCTTAAAGAAGATAATGCAAATGCTATAAATTCTTTTAATTCAGAGAAATTAATGTGCTGTCACAGCAGTCACTTAAATTTAATTAATAGAGTGTGTTTATTATATATGTTTGCATAAAAGTAAATCTCAAGATATCTGATTGTCATTCAGATTGAATATATTTTGGCCATTATTATTACAATTTGGTAATTTTATTAGTGTGATCTTTTAACTTTATTTATTATAAAGTTATTGAATTATAAATATCCTATCTTATACTTACTTAAATACATGGCACTTCTTAAGAAGACCATAATGGAGGAGAATCCCACAGTTAATACACAATAATTTCTTCTAAATTAAGTTTAGTGTTGAAATCAATTATAGTAATAGGTAAATAAAGTATTTACTATAGTAAACATTCTAGTTAAATAGCGCTTGACTACCTATGCAATATAAAGAAAAAACAAACCTTTAGTCATGCACTTTTTACATATTTACAAGCACTGCTTTTAAAACTGATATTTATGAGTGGGTACATATAAATGTGTAAAAAGCACATGATCAGAGGTCTATTTTGTTGTCGTAGTTTTAAGTCACTGAGGAAATGATACAGATTGAAGATACTGCTGTTATTCCAAAATAACCTGAAAATTTTAAAGTCAAAGATATGTTACAATTCAAATAAGATAGTTAAATTCATACTTTAAAGTCTGATTATTAATTATTTTCCCTGATCTTCTCAAATATGTCAGTGCTTCTTTTGTATTGATGAAAATAAAGAGGAGACAAATATTTTGCCAAATTTAAAGTAACTTTAGTGCTCATGTAAAGCAATCTTTGCAGTGCATATACACACAATTTTAAATATGGTAAATTGATTCATACACATACTTTAAGTCAACCCAGTGTGACAATACACAATGTATGGAAGCCTCTAATTAATTTTGCTCTTAAGAAAATTAAAAAAAAAACTAATTAGCCTCGCTAAAAAAAAAAAAAAAAATTGAAAGACTCAGGAGGATTTGAACCAACCCTCATATATAAATATATCAAATTTCTACTATAAGTTACCTTTGACAGAAGAGCTTAGTTGATAAAGCATTTGCCTTTTTCTATTAGAAATGTGGAATACAGTTACAGATGATGATTTTTCAAAAATTTATCAAGCAGTCAACAGATCATATTGTAAGTTACATGGAAGTATAAAAGAACTTCAGAAGAAGAATCTTGCAAATCTATATGGGCAAATCAAAAGTCATACTGCAACTAGTGTATCCACGAGAAGGTGACCCAAACATGACTCTAAAAAAGTAGCAGAGTTACACTGGAGAATAAAATAGACATTTGAAAGATATCAAGTGCACAAGTACAAGTCAAACATTTCATGTGATGACAAGAAAGCTATTAAATCTCTCAAACAGGATACATCTATAATCAATATTCCTGCTGACAAAGGAGTTGTAATGGATAAAAATGATTATGATAACAAAATACAATGCCTTCTCACAGCAGGCCAATACAAAAAAGTAACAAAAAATCCAATTCCAAATTCAGAGGTAAAACTACAAGCATTACTCTGGAAGTATCACAAGTATCTCAATGATTCAAAAAAATTAACTTCATATTTCAGCAAGATTCCATGCCTGTATGGACTGCCTATAAAATCCATAAAGTCAATGTTCCATCTGCTAATATCACTTCCATTTTAATTATGTCATTGATATCAGTGATATCTGTTGTCTCAACCATGCATTTTGTTTGCAATTTTCTTATACTTCTGACAAACATCTTTCTGTAATGCATTTAGTGATCTAAAATCTTTGTATTGCTCTCCTGTTATATGTCTAAGTCTTAGATCCATAAATACATTTTTTTTATTTTATATACAATCTTTTTATAGGATCAGCTCTTGCTTTATATATAATTTTTAAGTGATTATTATTATTTGTAAACTTGTTATATTTACCTTTGTAAATAAATATGAAACATTTATATGCAATGTTTAATAATGTTTTTACATAATTTATTAAGCAATTAAAATTATACTGATGCAATAGATTCTGTCAAAACTACCTATCCAATGTTTTGTTGATTTTTCCCCCAATAATTATAGGTTAAATTTTATAATTATAAAGAGGGTTTCCATTATCCAAGAATATTTTATAGATTGCAGACTAAATCAACCCTTTACTAATATAAAATAATAACTAAAAAGCCACTTATAAACAAGTAAGTTCAATTCTAACTCAAAGAAAAGAAAAAAACTGCTCTAAAAATGAATTTTCATTTGTGAGCCATAAATATATCTATATGTAGAATAAACTGGTCCATTTTACTGTTTATTTGATATTTTACATGTTATCTTTTAATTTCTTCAAAAGAAAACTTTTCTTTTTGAAATATTTTAACAATTTCTAATTATATCTCTCTGGGGCATTCTATTCCTGCCATATTGGCATATCATTTTTTAGAATGACTTTGAGATTATTTTTGCAACATAGACAGGTGCATCTCTCCCACAAAAGCCATGTTAAAATTTACTTGAAATCTTACTTTGTTCATTTGTTTTAAATGCCCAATCCAAAAGAGGTGTAATTTTACACTAGTCAAGTCTATAGCATCATATTCAGCAAGTTGAATAAAATATTGTTTCAGTTTATGATTCTGCCATTATATGCATCCTTAAATAAAACTTCTATTTTAATATTGTACTAATAGAGTGTCCAGGTTTCACATCTGTACAATATATTCAATAAAATAACAGCTCTGTATTAAGCTAATTTAATTTCAGTAGTTATGCATTTCATTATATAATTCTTTTTATTTAAAAATTTAATATTTTACCTTTTTAGATTAATTTTACTTATTGTCACTATATCTTCAACTAAAGCACTAAAAATTAAAAATTAAATAAAAAATAATAGTTTATTTATTACAAAAATATAATAAAAAAGAATTTTAATCATATTATATTTCAAGATGACAGAACTTTGCCCGAGATATCTAAAAGTAAAATGTTCATTTTTCCCCTGGTGAAAATTTTGCGAAACATTTTTTTTGGACAACTTTAAAATTCACATATATTTATATTCTAATATTATAGTTATAAAACAATCAAAAGATGACAGAGAAAATCAAATAATCAGTATTCCAATAAAACTGAAATCATGGTTTGACAAGTAGACATTGTTTATTTGGTGATCATGAGCTTTGTTAAGTGTATTTTGTGGAAATATTATGATCATCAAGAAAATATTATGATGGTCTAAAAACTTTATTTTTTTTTTTGTTAAATTCATGATTATATTTCTACCACAATTGTTTAATAATTATTAGAAATCAAAATAAATATTACATATTTATTTTTTACAGAAATATTTTATTTTTAAATATAAAAGAATATTTTTGTCTCCATATTGTTATTATAAAAATTATGGTTGTGGAAAATAAAGCTGTCTAAAAATGATGTCACTCACTAGATTGATTAAAATATTTAGCAATATCATAAAAATTACAAAAAAAATATTAACTTTTAAAGCATACATTGATAGATTTAGTAGTTATTAAAGAAAATTTGTTCAGCCTTTTAAATCAAACATGAAACAAAGAAGATTTTGTTCATTTTATAAATTGAACTGGCTCCACCTAAAATTTGATGATGTGACATCATTTTGTTTTGAATAAATATAATTCTTAATATAATTTTGGAAATTAAATGTGATTTTTTAAAATTTAATTAATTTCTAAACAAAAGTATCTATCGCATGAGGTCAAATTTATTATATTCTGATAAATAATAATGGTTTTTTTATCAAAATAAAAATTGAAAACTTAAATTTACTGAGAACAAAGAAATCTATCAGAATACAGGAGGATTAAAAATGGAAGGCTAGACATAGTGCAATGTAATTGCTTTAATGTTCTCACTATGAGATGCAACTTTACAGCATATTCTGTTGGCACTATAGTCATATTCTGCTAACTACTTAAATGCAACAATTTGTACCATGTAGTGCCACCCTGTGCCAACCAGAGTAATCAATGGAATGCCAGAAGCCTTGTGCATAAAATCCCTATCTAGTGCATACTCATCCAATATCCTCAGACTAGTTTCTGGCTTGTGACCTTAGTCAGTGATGAGCCTTGGATATGAGAGCACTGCACCTAGATCTTAGGATCTAATGCAACCCTCCAGCAGCCACTTTTTATCTCTACTTAACTACAAAACTATGAGAATGAAATTGAAAACACAATATTTTCAATCTAAGCTCAATAGCTATGGTTGTTAAAGAGCCAAAGATACCAAAATATATGGGTGCTAAACTGAGTTCAGACCCATAAGACTATATAAGCTATTGAGCTTAGATTGAAAATATTATTGTGTTTTCAATTTCATTCCCATAGTTTTGTAGTTAAGTAGAGATAAAAAGTGACTGCTGGAGGGTTGCATTAGATCGTAAGATCTAGGTGCAGTGCTCTCAGATTCAAGGCTCCTCACTGATGAAGGCTATAAACCAGAAACTAGTCTGGGGATATTGGATGAGTAAGCATTAGATAGGGATTTTATAGACAAGCCTTCTGACATTCATTGATTACTCTGGTTGGCACAGGGTGGCACTACTGTATGGAGAGTTTTGCCTTGTTTAACTAAAATGTATATTGATTTATTTGTTTTTTAAAATCTGAATAAAACAGTATCATACAGAAATCTTAATACTAATTAAATGGTACTGCTTAAATGTATCTTTGATCTCACTTTATAGTGCCTGCGATATTAGAGCATAATTTCTTTGTTTCTTTTGAAAAAAAAAGTATACTTTTTCTAATTTATTTATATGTGTTTGTTTTCATAAAATATTTATTTTAAAATACATTTACAACTAATTCAAAATTCAACTATAATTTTATTTTTATTTTCTGAGCTAATGTAATAAACAATTGTTGATGAACACATATGTAGAAAAGATAGATTTTTAAATATTCAGTTTTATTACTGCCTAGGATGCTTTTGTTATATTATGTATATCATATTCATAGCTTATAATAAGATTATTCAAGAGTTCTTGATATTAGTGTATAAGTAGTGATTATGTAGCTATTCAAAAATATTAAAATGTATTTAAATAGTCCACTTTTTGATAGGATTCTTGTATCTTTTCTGTTGATCAAAAAGTGGTCATTTGCTATTGACAGGCCTCTTTGATTTTATGTTTTCTGTCATCTTTCTCCAATACATATAATTTTTGATTTTAATAATTCAAATGCTTTTAAAAAGGCAATTCAAAAAAAAAGGTATGAATGCTAAATATATATAATTGGCTGAAAAGGTACATAGTTAGTGTTTTTGTATTTTTTAATAATTATACGTTCAATCTTAAATTTTAAAATACAGTTTAATCACTTTATGATGAACTACCAATAATTCATTCAGGATGAGAAATGGAATTCCAATAAAAAATATTTTGTTTATGAAGTATATTTATCTATAATGTGGCAACTATCCAATAAGAATTTGTTTGTTAAATAGTTTTATCAGTAATGTGGAAATTATCCAGTAACAAAAAGCACTATTATTCTGGTTGCATATTTTACTTTATTACTTTTTCCCTATATTTATGAAATTGAAATATTATTTTTTAAAATGTTTTTTATTTGCAAACTTATGTTTTTTGTAAATAATGTAAAATGTATTGATATAAATATTAAAAACAAAATGTTGTAAATACAACCCTAACAGCTTTTAGGAATTAACATAAAAAAGTTATTAGAAATTAGTAGTGAAAATGTTAAAATGTGTCGCTCTAATATCAAGATCAATTTATTGGGAGTTTAATTATATCTCATTTATTTAAATTTCGCACTTACTTGTGATTGTTTAAATACATGTATCTATATATACCTTAGCAAGCTTGTATATCCATTCCTATTGTAAATCATTACAAGTGAGTTATGTAACATATATATTTATCTCTAGTTTGATTATCTTTAAATAATGATTAATTTTCTATATTATTCCAGATAGTATTGTGTATATATTTTTTTCTACACCCTGAATTATTGTTCAGTGGAGAATATTCTGCTCATAATTTAAATTATGATCAATAAATTAGGAATTTAATTACTTTTTTAATGTATTTAAATTTCATACAATTTTCCTGGCATTTTAAACATAAATGTAAGTTGTTAAATTCATCCATTTTAAAAATTGATAATCTAATTTCTAAACAACTGATCTATTCTGTCAAAGTACTTGATTCTCATTTACATATCTCCAAAGACTATTATTAGAATTGAAATCTTCTATAAATGAACACAGAAGTTGTAAAAAATCTAGAAAAGATATGTAGGGCGTTTGTATTGGTGATTCAATATTTAATTATTAGTAACAAAATGTAAAGATCACATATTAATATAGGTTGATCCTATAAATAGTAATAATTGAATTAAAATTAAAAAATATAAAAGTATTATGATAAAATCTGGATTGATATTGGATAAAAAGGAGGAGGACCGTCTTAACCTCTGGTTTATCTTTACCTTACTAACTCAATTTTCATACATCACATAGATCAGGAAGAGGAAGATAGAATAGATTATCACATACATATACTAAAACAATATATATATATATTTCTTTGTATCAATAATTTCAATCTCTGTGGTCATGCTGTAATCTTTAGTGTCCATATAAGTATATTGGCCCTTTAATAAAAGTGGGATTCCATCTTTATTGTTAAAAGGATGTTACCTTGACAACAGTTTGAATGTGTTAATTATTATTGATATTGGGATTGTCTAAGTGTTGATTGGCTTTTAATGATTTTAAGGATTACTTACAAACCCATTTAGCCTTGAACATTATTACACTTATTATTTAATAAACTAAAGATCAGCTTTTCAAGCTAATGCACATGGCTTTATGCATCTTAGTAATAAATGAATACTTTCACTTCCAACACAAGATAAAGTATTTGCAAAAGAATAAAATGAATCCACCTATTCTTTCAACCCAAACGCTTAAGTATGGGCAATTCTTAAGCACTGGAAATGAAAGTGTGAAGATAAACCAATCACTTTAAATTACTTTTTACTGTCTGAATGAATGACGCCTGCGAAAATTTCTAGAATTTAAGATTCATCATTCTTAAATGAAACTAAACATATGTAAATGAGATATTTATTTTATATAGTATGATGTTTATGAATTGTAATAAACTAAAGATCAGCTTTACAAGTAATACTTTGGGTGCAATTTGAAATTTATAATTGCACTTTGTAATGTTATAATAGACTATTTATTTGCCTTCATTCAGATTAAGTTATATTTAGCTGTTTAAAGAGGGATATTTAAACTTCTTTGTATCAATAATTTCAATCTATGTGGTCAAGCTGCAATCTTTAATGTCTACATAAGTATACTGGACCATTATAGGTGTGTGTGTAAAATTATCTTGATAAGCTGCCACTATTAATACTGATATAGAGTGCCAAAGCATAGTTTGCTTTTATTTTATTGGAATTAATTGAGCCAAGAATTTTTTTCAAACCTTGTACGACATAATCATGGTTAATCTGTTGAGGAGGGAAAAAATCAGTTTTCTCAACAAATAACCATGATTACGATGTCCAAGCGTTGAAAGTATACTCGGTTCAGTTAATTCCAATAAAATATATGCAAACTATTTTGGCATTTTATATGAATAGATATTTATAAAGTGTGTGTTTGTGTGTGTATGTAACGTACATTTTCGATTAGCTTTTATATACATTAATTTGTTGTTTATGTCAGCAATACTATAATTGCATTTCGGTTGCAACACATTTTTTCTGGGTAGTAAAATCATTTTAAGGACATCTCAGAGATGCGACATTATTAAATAACATCTTCTACTCGGCCGATGGCGAGTGTCTTTAAATCTAATGCTAACAACAAACACACGTCTGCACTAATGAATGCACAAAAATATGATTTCAACTTTTTACTCTGAAAATCTTCGTTTTACTATATATATTGTATATGAAAAAATTAGATTTACTTTTTTTCGATAATTTCTTGGCTAAACTTTTGTTTGTCAAGCATTGTTAGCCTAGAGGTCATCGCAACCGCCTTGCAAGCAAGTAGTTGGTTGCAGACGATTGTGGGTTCGCATCCCGGCCGTTGCTATGACATATGAAAAAAAAAAAAAAAACTTTTGTTAATTTATCTTTATTTTTTTTTTTTATTTAAAGCTTTTCATTTTATTTTTTAGACTACCTGTAATCATCGCATTGGTTTATATATATAAATTTTTCATTCTGTATTTTCCGACCATTAAGTTTTAAACATTTTTTTTTTCATAGTTTTATCTACCAATTTATTGTTTTCTAATGGATTTTTTTATTTGTGCTAACATTTATTTAAATTAAATAGTTTATTATCTTTCACAATAGTATTCGTTTTTGTAATGTTCATAATAAATGTTACCCTGATTTTTAATCTAATTCAATATTTTTAAGTTAGCGTTATTCAACATTTTTTGTTCTTGATTTTATTTCACAATGATTATATATTATGAAGAAGAATAGGATTCAGTAAACGAAAATAACAAATGATTATCCTACAAGAATTCATTCAGGATTTACTGTAATTACTTATATATATATATATACTACAAATCAATTACTAAGTTTGTATTTCAGTTAACATAATATGTCTTGTGTATTTGAAATTTTCTGCCAGAAAAGACATAGAATCTTCAGGCAATAAAGTATTAAGATATAAACAATTGATAGCATTTTCTCACTATTCACCAACATTTTGACCAAATTTATTCTAGCATTTAATTTTTATAACTACATTATACGTTTTAAGGCGTTTTTGCATTTTTAAAAATAAATTCCTACTACAATAAAAGATAAAATGAGAAAAAGACTGATTTTAGAAGATGCTAATGCATTTGTCAGATTAAAATTATATATTTTAATTAAAAAATTTTATTAGTATTTAAATATCCCTACTACTTATAATGGAAAGCTAAAAGAGTGAAAGTAAGTGGAGATTATTTAAGTCATTTAGATTTTGCACATAATGTAGTTGTTTTTGCAAATAATGCTTTAGAGCTACAGAAAATGTTGCAGGAGTTATCAGATCAAAGTAGGAAAGTAGTACTAAATATAAATGTTAAAAAAACTAAAGTAATGCTTAATGGATTTTCTCAAAATATGAAAATAAAGAGTGATTATGATTAGTTAGAAGATGTTAACAGTTACAAATACCTTGGTCAGATTATTGGTACAGATGGAAACATAATGGATGAAATTAATCATAGAAGTAAACTTGGTTGGAGTGTTTTTGGTAGAAATAACTTGATACAAAAAGGAAATATGCATGTCTGTTTGAAAAGGAATGTTTTTAATAAATGTGTTTTACCAGTTCTTACTTATGGATCTGAGACTTGGACACTTAACAGAAGAACAATACAGAGACTTCAGACCACTCAAAGAAGTATGGAGAGATCCATGTGGGGAGTAACAAAAAGAGATCAAAAATTCAAATAAGTGAACAAACAGGTGTTACTGACCTCATTGAAAAAATTAAAAGACTGAAGTGGAGTTGGGCTGGATGTATTGCTAGAAGAGATGATAATAGATGGACAATTGAAATCTTAAACTGGATTCCAAGGGATTGTAGAAGACCCAGAAAAAGACCATATGTGAGATAGATTAATGAAATAAGAAAGTGTGCAGGGGTGATGTAAAGAAGAGAAGCTAAAGATCAGAGAAGATGGATTAAATTTGGAGAGATCTTCATCCTACAGTGTGGATGATAATGGTTGATGATGATGTTGACTACTTATAAATTTCATTGATTATATACATTAAACCAACATATATTGTTAACTGGTGTTTAGTATCAACAAATATGATAATGTAACTTAATATTAGCAATTACTAGCAAAGATTACTTTGTTGCTTGGTGTTTATAGAATTATATTTATTAGAAAATATAAAAAAATAAACCATTTATTCATCTACACAATGCTTTTCAAGAAAAAAAATTCTGACTATTCTATTCCAGCTTGCCCAATTATTGTATGCTGAGTGATCAATGGGTTCTAAATAACAGTGCTTATTAAATCCAAATCTACAGCTATTATCCATATGCCAGAATGGTTATTAAATTATGATTTTTGATACTGAAGAGTTGGTTTTACTATAATGTATTTTAATAAATATGGTTATGCTAATTGAATTTAGAAAACTAAGGATAGTTAATCCAACTGAAAAGATCTTACTGAATCCAATTGCATATTAAAAGGAATGTCATAAAATGAAAATAAATAAAATTCATTTTATTATTTTGTGCATGCAAGTACATAAATACGTGCAAAAAATATATACAACAAATATTGTACTTTTTAATAATAAAACAGATTATTTTACAAATGTTTTTTTTTAAATGTCATACTCAATATATTATATAGAGTACACAATACTGATAATAATTTCAATATTACTTTTCAAAGTCCTAATATTTTTAAAACATTTTGATCCACCCAGCCTTTTTTTGCATTTTTCTTATATAACTATTACATACAATATACAGTAAAGTATATATATATATGAAAGTATAATGCATACTGCAAGCAGAAATAGAAAATTCAAATCACCAATTACAATGTTAAGATATTTGTTCACAGATGGCATTGCTGAAGTATCTTAACATTGACTTGACTTGACTGCCTTGGGTGCTGATGTGGCTGATTTTTTTTCACAAGATAAGTTAAAGATTTACATATTTTTAGTAACATCTAGATAAAAAATTATGTTGATGAAGAGTATTTGTTTAGAGAATTGGTGGGAAAAGAGAGTTGGAGTGCAGAGAGATAGATTTAATTGGATTTGGAAAGATAGAGAAAAATATTGATAACATTAGAAAGTGATCCAATATGCCAGCATTTTAATTATAATATATATATATATATATATATATGAAAAGTAAGTTACTGTTAACACTAACTGAAATATATATATATATATTATTGTTTAGTGTAAGGAGACCTTAAAGTTAAGGCATACATAAGATTAGTTGGATTTTAAGACATTCGCTATTAAATTTTTTGTCAATTTAAGTAAGAGAGTGATTTATTTAAAAAAAAAGAGCAACATTTAAAGTGCGAATTTAGGGGGACATGTGTTTATAGGTTCCTAATTTTAAAAAAAGATTTTTTTTTGTAGAAAGAGGTTTGGACAGTACCAAAAAAGTTATAAATTTAAATATAGAGTAGAAGAATTGGAAAAATAAAAAAATATGGATTGCTTTTGATGTTCAAAAGGAAGGTGTGCTTTGGTAGTATGTATGGTATGTAATAATGTTTTTTTTATCTGAAGTATTTAAATAAGACTAGGTAGAATATTAAGAAGTATTGTTATGTAGATCATCTACAATTGTGATAAAGGAAGAGAAAAATGGTGTTTAAGAGAAGATAATTTAAAGAGAAAGTCAGGGGAAATAGAGAAAAATGTACATAAGGATGATAGACTGGAGTACATATTTAGTGGAGGGACAAAAGATATGGATAACAAAATAAGTATTGCAATTAGGATAGTTAAGCAAAGAATAAGTAAGATAAAAAAGTGGTAAAGGATATAGAAAAAACTAAAAGTGTTAAACATGAAGTGTAAGCAGATCAAGAAATTAATGAATAGAAACAATAAAGAAGAAGTAGATAAGTAAGTCCAGAAGGTGGAAGAGAATATTACAGATGAAGTAGGGTAGATAAACCATGAGACAGTCTTGATAGGGATTCACTAATTAGGGAATGTGGAGATGTAATTTCAAAAGAAAATAGAAACAAGTATTTAAGAGTATGTTTGCTTGGAGGTAGAATTTGGTATGTTACAAATAAGGTAAAAAAACTGGAGTAGAGATGTTTGTGTTATGATAGGCATAAACAATATATCAGAGCCATTGAAAAGAGTAATGAGTGAGTATAAAGAATTGATTAAGAATTTGAATGAGGTTAAAGGCAGAGTAAGAGTAGTTGGATGGCTACCAAGATTTGACAATAAATATATGTTAAATAGTGCATGTTCTATAAATGAGAGATTAAAAAAATTATGTGACAGAATTAATGTTATGTTTGTATAACTGTATGGTATTTTTTTATTAGTGTATGGAGAGTTTTGCCTTTGAGAGAGAGAGAGAGAGAGTTATACAGTAAAGATGGATTGCACTTATTAAAACAAGCATTGGGAGGGGGGGGGAGGTGTTGATTTATGAAAAAATTATAGTTCAGGAAACTTATAAAGGGAATAGAGTTTTAAATTACAGTATTATCAAAAAGAAATATGGATTGGATATAAAAAATAAAAAAGGATACCTGAAGCAGATATAAATGTAGATGTGGGGAGCAAATGGGCCTGTAAAACTAATAATAAAAAAACTAATTATAAATGTAATAGAAAATAAAGAGTCAAAAGAATTTATAAAAAATAGTAAGAAAAGAATAAATTGTTAAAATTGGATATTTGAATATGCAAGATGTTAGAAGACCAAAAAGTTATTGGAATTAAACAAAGAACAAAAGGTTTAAAATATTAGCATTAGTGGAAACACATCTAAGAAAGAACATACACTGGAAAATTTGGTATGGCAGGATATAAATAGAAAAGAAAAAGGGATGGTGGTATAGGAGTTATGTCAAAAACATATTTAAATATTGTCAATTGTAAGAACATTTGTGGATTGACATAAAGTTAGGAATGGATGGTGGCTATAGATTATAGGGCCACTAGAGATACTCAAACTATAAAGGAGTGAAGCAGTAATATATGTAAATACCTAGTTAGAAATATGCAGAATTTCAAAAATGGGAAGAAAGTAATGATTTATAGAAAACATGAATGGGCATATTGGAAAATTGATGATATAGATAACAAGAATGGTCAGCTTTTGAAAGATTTTTGTTAGTAAGTGAATATGAGCATTGAAAATTTGTCAAATGTTTAGTAGGGGCAATACCCATAATCTAAAAATAATATATTTCACACAATAGATTATGTATTAGTAGAAAAAAAGGAAATGAATAAAGTAAGGAAAATTAAATTGTTTAATTAATAATAAAGAATATATATAATAATGATCATAATTTCTGGATAATAGAAATTCTATTAAAACAGGCAAAACTCACTATACATATTGCCCCTCACAGCAATCTAGAGTTGTGCATAAAATCCCCATCTAGTGCCTACTCATCCAATATTCCCAGACTAGTTTCTGGCTTGTGGCCTATGTCAGTGAGGAGCCTTGGATCTGAGAGCACTGCACCTAGATCTTAGTATCTAATGCAGCCCTCCAGCAGCCATGCTTTATCTCCACTTAACTCCAAAACTATAAGTCTTAAATTGAAAACACCTTAATATTTTCAATTCAAACCCATCAGCTTATATAGTCATATAGGTCTGAACTCAGTTCAGTACCTATACATTTCCGTGTCTTTGGTTCTTTAATAACCATAGTCACCACTATCCTATTAGGCAGGATTGATTTTAAGCCAATAAAAATCATATGATCAGCAAACTAATCTGGGGATATTGGATGAGTAGGCACTAGATTGGATTTTATGCACAAGTCTTCTGGCATCCATTGATTATTCTAGCTTGCTGTGAATGGCAATATGTATAGTGAGTTTTGCCTGTTTTAATAACAGTTATAAGCAAGAATATGAAATGGTGATCATGAGATGTTTAATAATAGAAATGGTTAGTAATATGATGAAAAATAATAATAAAAATAAAGAACTGTGAAAGATGTGGATGGAGAGGGAATGATAAGAATAAGTTAGAAAAATAAAATTGGACAATATCATGGAATGGTTGACTGAGGATAAATATAAGGACTGATATGGTGAAGTAGAAAAGTGGCAAATAGGGTTTTCAGTGAGAATATCAGTAAAATAAAAGTAATAGAAAAGTGAGAATTAGTAAAAATGTAAATGAAAGGGAAAAAGCATGCAGAAAATATAATTGTGCTATTAAAAATAAAGAAAGTAAAAATATTAAATGGGCAAACTATTTTTTAAAAAAAGAAGTTGGCTAAAATAAATAATTATAGAGAGAAAGAATGAAATTAAATAGTGAATTATTGGAGATATTAATAAAAATGGAAGAGATGGAAGTAAAAATTCTGGAAATATATTAAAAGAAGGAATGTAGTGGAGAGAGAAATAATATTACTAAATGATGGGGGGAAGAGTGTAGTTCTTGAGAAGAATTAGGGACAATCTAAAAACAGTATGTAAAGGATATAGAAAAAATTTAGATGTGAAGGGCAGAGTGATAACAAACATAAAAGCACTTAATAATGGAAATAAAATGAATTTAATGAGGCATGTGGAAAGATAAGAGGTTTAGATGGATGGGCAGCAGAGATAGTGATAAATTGGGGAAACAGAGCAAAATTAAATCCATTATCATGCTTTAATAAGATGACACAGAAGATATAATTTTTAGATAGGAGGAATAAGACAAGAGTGAGAGTATTATTTTAAAAAGATGGTAAGAACCATGGAAATGTAAACAATTATAGACTGGCAGCAGTAATGTCAATGTTATATAAAGTTTTTGCATATATGGTGGCCGGAAGAATCACAAAATGGATGGATAAAAATAATGTACTGAAAAAATGCAAGGAGGTTTTAGAATGTATAGGCATATACTAGATAGTTTATTTGAAGTCACACAATTTATAGTAATGAGTAGGAATATATGTAGACAGTTATATATGATCTTTATAGATATAGAGAAGGTATATGATGGAATAAACAGAAATAGATTATGGGTAAGTTTAGTAAATTTGGGGATGGATTTTAGTGAAAATTATTAAGAGATTATATGAAAATAATTACTATACATATCAATTAGAAAATATAGAGTCAGGGTTTAAAATGGGTGGGACTAAGACAACGATGTCTATGTTACTTATTTTATTTTTGTTATATATGAAAGAAATGAAGAGAACAGTAGAAAATTCAGAAAGAGGTGTAGAGATAGCATTAATAGATGGCAAAGAAATGTATGCATTGTTGGATCTTCTATTTGCTGATGATATCTTTTTGTGCACAGAATGTAAGGAAGATATGGAAGTTGTGCTGAAGACTTGTATAATAGTGTGCAAAGAGATGGGGATTAAATTTAGTGAAAAAAAACTTACATATTTATGATAAATGGTGGGAAAAGTGAAGAGAAATATTTTTATTGGGGGATACAAAGTTCCCAATGTTGTGAATATGTATAACTATTTGGAAATTGTCTTAAGTAATCAGGGGAATTGCTTGAATGAATGGGAGAAAAAATTGATAAATGAAGCAAAGAAAAAAAAGGTATTATTAAAGAAATTAACAGTGTTTTCATATAATAAATGTGGTGTAGCAAAAATTGTATGGAAGGGAGTGGCATTAGCAGGGTTAACTTATAGTAATGATGCATTATGTGTTAGTAAAAGGGTGTTAGATTGTTTAGAAAAAGTATAAAGAGGAGTAAGAAGTTGTGCATTGAATGCAGATGTGCGAATAGCAAAGAAGGCATTTCAATGACAAATGGGATGTCAAGTTTTTATATGAGAAATGCAAAAGGCAAAATAAAAATGTTTGGTAAATTGCAATCTATGGATAGTAACAGAATAGCCCAAATAGTACTTAATTGGTTAAGAATAAAGGACAGGCAACAAAATGGGTGAGAAAGGTAGTAAGGTATGCAGAAGATTTGGATAAAGAATTTATGTCAGTATACTTATACAATAGGTGGGATGATTGTGTTAGGAGAATTGTTGAGAGTTATATATATATATATATATCGCACAACTATGTTGCTATGTGCCATGTAACCCAACCAGTTACTATATATATATATATATATATATATATATAATGCATTTACAACCTCATTGACAAGATAAAAAAAGTGAATATATATTTTATTTTTTATTTATAATTCATATTATTGATAACTAATATAAAATTCACATATTTTTATTAAGATTAAACTTCATAAAGAAAATAATCTAATAAAATTATTTTATTGAATTTATTCTATAAAAACATTTTAAGTATTTAAATTAATGAATAGCAAATTTTATAGGCTAAGAGCATTTTTGTGTAAATAATACAGAATGTGATATAAATATGTTAAATAATATAAAATTAAGTAAAAGCTCAGTTATGATTACTTTGGATATAGAAAAAATATATATTTAATTATATCAAGATTTGAATGTATAGAAAAAATTATTTCAAAAAAACTAAATCAACATATTCATAATCAAAATATAATATTGTCTAAAATTTAATATTAATCCATAATAATTTATACTTTAAATATAAAATTTATTATTGGATTATACATAAAGAATGACTAATGGAACATGCAAAATATTCTTAATATAAATAAATTAGAAAATATTATAATTATTAAAATAATTATTTGCATGGGGATAATATTTTGTGGGATTTAAATATTATTATATTTCAGTCACTTAGCAGAAAGCTTAACAGGCTTTTTTTTATTAATAATCCAATTTCAGGAATGCATCAATAAGTCTGTTTTTTTAAATATGATTATCCTATTAAATATTATGATTTTTTTAAAATGATTAAAGCAACACAAGAAATTATACAAACTCCAAACGAGATATGAATGTTTATTTTTTTAAAAAAAAAACATAATTATCAAATTAAATACTACATGGATTTAAAAAAAAAATACACAAGAAGTTAAACAAAACTCCAAATGTTTGTAATTAAAAATTAAATTTTAATACAACTGTAATTTAATAAAAAAAATATGATGAAAATATAGCAAACATGCTGAAAGTATAACAAATGTGGTTATTTATGTCATCAGAAAACAATTGCTAATAACTTTCAACATCACCACAAACATATATTGTTTATTGTACAGTCACCACCACATAAGTTCCACTAAATATGAATTCATGTATTGTTGTGCATTCCTCTGGTGCTTTTTGTTTTGTCATTTTGCATATGCATGCCTGAACTTGGATCCACTAACTTGTAGGTATGATTTACTTTGAAATGTTCAAATCCAGCATAACACAATCCTTTGCTTCTATAACCTTTCCAACAGTCTAAATAGGTGTGAGCTCCATCTATGATATTATCTTTAATGATGTCCATAGGAATCAGCACTGTTCTACTTGCAACAATTACAATAAAGTACTCACCGGTCCTGCTGCCCAAGCCACTGAATAAACACTGCTGTGAAAATATTCATTCCTATTGGTTATTTTTGTCTGAAAAGGCTTTCATCTATTTGAACAATTTTGTTGGGTCAAACAATTTTGCATGATGGTCCATCTAAAAGTCTGGACATACAAACTTCACATAATTAGTTGTTCCAGTCAATAACAGCTTTGATAAATCCAATTATTATTTTTCCAGATGTATGATCATTAATTTCATGCATTAGCTATAAATAAATCTAAGTGAAGTAATAAAAGATATATTGCAGCTTTCTAATCACAATTTTTTATGAATGGATTCTTGCTTTGAACACATTTTGATATTGTACCACTAATGGATCCTCACTTGTACATAAAGTTTCATATCATGCACATTAGTACATGTTTTGTTGTGCACTATCCCATAATTCTGAAAGTCCTCAACTGCCTCTTCTTCTGTCACTGGTAGATGCCAAATTTTAATCATTTTTGCACAAAATAATTACAAAAAATAATTAAACAACAGTTTGAATTAAAATGCTATGATAAATGCTGACAAAACAATTATGTTAACATGTTAACAATTGTACATTATAATATGCTTAAAAAATAATTAATTAAATATTCTGAATGGCATTTCTAAATAAATTAGTATTATTTTTGTTAAGTCATCATTAATTTATATTCGATTTCTTAATATATTTTAAATTTAACAAGTATCACATGTGTGATAAAATATTTTTGAGAAGAAAAAAACAAATAATTCTACACACTTAAAAATGGATAATTAAGCAAATAATTATTTTGCTCCCTTCACCAGAAACATGGCAGATGCTTTTCTTTAATTATCCATTTTCAGAGTGTGGAAAAATTTGTTTGTTTTTTTTTTTCAAAATTATTATATAGTTAAGTTTAAAAAATATTAAAAAATCGAACATAAATTAATGCTAACTTAAAAAAATTAATACCATTTTTTTTATAAATGTCATTTAGAACATTTAATTAATAATTTTTTAGATATATTGTAATGTACAATCATTACACATTCTCATCATTGCCATATTATAAACACAAGTACTTTAGCATTGTCAACATTTACCATAGCATGTTGTTTCATTATTTTTCATAATTATTTTGGACAAAAATGATTACAATTTGGCATTTACCAGTGATAGAAGAAGCAGTTGAGTACTTTCAGAATTATGGGAGTGTGTCTATGCCAAAAGTGTGTGGTAATGGGCATTTTATGAAACTTTAGGTGTGAGTGGAGATCAAATGGCAATGCATTATCAAAATATGTTCAAAGCAAGTATCCCTTCATAAGAGAACATGGTTAGAAGGCTCCAAAATATCCTTTATTATTGCATTTAGATTTATTTATAGCTGATGCATGGAGTTAATAACCATACGATGAAGAAAAAAGCAACTGGATTTATTAGACAAAACTGGGTACTTATGTAGTTTTCTTCCTGGAAAGTTTGTCACCTGTTTTATTTTAAATTATCCATTTTTGGGGCTGACCAACTTCCAAAACATGGTATAAACAATATGGCTGACCCTAAGTTATCATATTCAATATTTATGTTATTTTCATTTATTAGAATGACAAAAGAAACACAAAATCCAAAGGGTTATAATTAAAACCTTTTTAAATGTAACTGCAGTAAATAAAATAAAAATAAAACATGACTAAGCAAGCAAATGATATTTTGAAGCCTTTTAACTATGTTCTTTTTATAAACAGATAGGTGCTTAGAACATGTTTGCACATGACTGTCATTGTGTCTCCATTTGCATATAGAGTATAATATCAATCCCTTACCACATAGTTTTCAGGTGAGTACTATCCTGCAATTTTGAAAATAGTCCACTGCACCTTGTCCTTTTGATGACAGATTCCAAATTCTAATCATATTTCCAAAAATGATACGGCAAAAAAGAAATGTTAAAAAATAACCCTATGTTAACAAATGTCAACAAAAACAATAACATTAATTTCAACCATATGTTATCTGTTCATCTTGTGTTAACATTTATTTCTCAAACATGAATAGCTTGTTAACTTTAAAAAATATTAACAAACATATTGTAAATTCAATCTTAATTTTAAAATATTTGAATACATGTTTTTAATAAATTCCATTCACAACATAATGACCAAATGTTAACATGGGGCAAAGAGATAACACATGGTTAAAATTAACATTACTTTTTTGCTGATATTCATTAACATGTGATGAATTTTTTAACATTTTTGGCCTTATAATTTTTGGAAATATGATTAAAATTTGGCATCTTTCATTGACAGAATGAGATGCAATGGACTATTTTTAAAATTGCAGGTTAGTTCCTGCCAGAAAAGTATGTGATAAGTGATAAGGGCTGGTACTACACTTTATGTGTGAATGGAGGTGTAATGACAGTGTCATGTGTAAACATGTCTAAGCACCTATCTGTTTGGAATGGTACATGAGAGAAGGCTCCAAAACATGGTTTGTTTGCTTAACAATTTTATTTTTATTTTCTTTATTGCAATTACATTTAAAAAGTTTTTAATTACATTGCTTTGGACTTTGGTGTTTTTTTATCGTTTTAATAAATAAAAAATGTAAATATTGAATATAATAACTTAGAGTAAGCCATATTGTTTATATCATGTGATGGGAGCCCCTGAAATAAATAATTTAAAATAGAATGAGTGCAATCTTTCTGGCAGGCAAGTTACACAAATACCCAAAACTGTTTTTGACTTGAACAACTACTTACATGAAGTTTATATCTCCAGCCAAAATCAGAATGCCTAACAGAATTGTTCAAATAGTTGAAACCCCTTTCAGTACAAGAAAAACCAACAAGGAAAAATACTTCCACAATGATGATTATTCACAGGCAGGTGCAGAAAGACCAGTGAGTGCTTCATTATATCTGTTGCAAATAGAACAGTGCCCATTTTTATGGATGCCATTAAAGATAATATCACTGATAGATCTACCATCTACTCAGATTATTGGAAGTGTTATAAAAATGAAGAATTACACCATATTGGACTTGAACATTTCAACAAAAATCACCCCTACAAGTTAGTGGATCCAGGTACAGGCATACTTGCACAAAATATAGATAGATTATGGGATCTGGCAAAATGGTAAAACAAAAGGCATTGGGGTAGTGCATGACAACACATGGATTCATATTTAACAGAATTTATGTGGCAGCAACTGCATAAGCAACAATATATGTTTGTGGTGATATTGGAGTATATTAGCATTTGCTGTCCACCAACATGAATACCCTCATTTGTTATATTTTCATCATTTTTTAATTTTATTACAGTTATATTAAAATTTATTTTTTTAATTATAATGGTTTGGTCTTTTGTATAACTTCTTGTGTTCTTATAATCATTTAAAGAAATTGACAGTATTTAATATGATAACCATGTTAAAAAAGCAGCCATATCATTACATCTCTGAAATAGATAAGCTTCCGGCAAAGTGAGCAAAGATACTTACATATTATTTTTTTGTTCATTTTGCTAGAAGCTTGACATGTGTTCTTTTATTGATAATCTATTTTCAGGGCCATAACAATATGGCTGTTTTTTAACATGATTATCATATTGAATATTATGTTGAATAATATTTAGAATAATGTTAATAAAAATAAATATAATATTAGCTGAACAAAAGAAACTTTAGTGCTATAATAAAGTATTTACATCTTGAAAATTTGTATAGATAATATTAATGAAAAAATTATAACATTTTATTATAGAAGGCATATTTCTAAATAATTCCTATAAAATCACAATGAGTATCAGTAGAAAAGTCTGAATCTATCATAAAATTTAAAAGTACAATTAATAAATGCAATGCAATACTAATTAAAATAACGTATAAATTACAAGAGTGGCATTTAATGAAGTATATAAAAATATAGTTACAATCTCATAACAGTTAAAATTGTACTCTTTATTAATATATATATATATATAATTAAAAACCAGTCAACATTTAGCCAATCCCAATATAAATAGCAATCAGCAATTTCAAGCTGTTGTCAAGGCAACCTCCTTTTAACAATAAAGGTGGAATTCCACCTTTATTAATGGCCAATATATTTATGTAGACACTAAAGTTTGTAACTTGATCACAACGATTGAAATTATTGACCCAAAAAAGTTCAAATAAACCTTTTTAAACAAGTAAATATAATTTGTTCTGAATGCAGAAAAATAGTCAATTATGGCATTACAAACTGCAATTATAATTTTCAAAGTGCACCCAAAGCATTACTTAAATAATATTAGTAATAATGCTTAAGGCTAAAGGGTTAAGTAATCATTAAAAACCACTCAACACTTAGACAATCTCAATATCAATAACAATCACTAATTTTAATACATGTATATTGTCTATACTATACTGAATACTGTGTTCAAGTATACAGAGAGAGGGGGGGATTTGAACACATTCAGTACTTTGAATAAATAGATTAATTACATATTGCCTTGAAAATAGGTTACATCATAATATAAGTCTAGCCCATCCCTCTCATATTAATGTAAATGAATATGTAGTGGTGTAATAATATGAGGAGTTAGATTGATATAATGTCTACATGGGTTTGACTACAATGTCAAATTTACCAAGAATTTTGAGAATTCCATCATTGTTTTTTCAATGAAATGAATGGTTGAATTGTTGGAAAGGTAAAAAGATTAAAGGTTGTCCATTATGCTATCTTAATATAGATTAAGTACTGATTGTATATATGTGTGGGAGATTGTGCTCTGGCTCAATTGATTGCTTGTTATATTGGGGCTCATTTATTTTTTTACATGTGTGTGATCATGTGTATTGATTGTTTGAGGTGGAGTGGAGGATAAATATAGACTGACAATTTTAAGTTCAGGTCCCTCTATTATAGTAAACATTTAGTGTAATGAATGAATAAGTTAATTGTATATATTGAAGCAATGGTCTGAAGCCCCCTGCTTCCCCTTTTTATTAAAATTATTATTTTTTTTGAACCTAAATTTGGTTTTTTTACATTTCCAGGGGTTTTTAATTGTTAAAAAATATTATTTTTTTTTTAAATTTTTTATAAAATATATTATTTTTTTTTATTTAATTTTTTTTTTTTGTTAATTTTTTTTTTAAAAATATATATACTCTTTTTATATATGAGTTTAAATTTATTTAAATATAATATTTTTTTTTATTTTATAATAAAATTATATTTTTTTTAATTTTTTTAAATATTTTTTTTTTGTTTGTTTTTGGTTCCCATTTTTTAAAAAAGGTTTTTTTTATTTATTGGCTTAATTTATTTTAATAATGGTTTTTTTTTTTTTTTTTTTTATTAATTTAATAAATTTAAAAAGTAAGTGTAGATAATATAGAGTTTTTTTTATGTTGGAGGGGGGGGAAAAAAGGAAGGAGGGGAAAAAAAAAAGAAGAAAAAAATTATAATGAATGAATAAGTTAATTGTATATATATATAAACTTTAATAAATAATAATTATATTCTTCTTTAAAATGTATTAATTTAATGTTACATAAAACATAAAAATGGAAATAAATTGTGCAAATAACAATATAATAATACAGATTTGAATGAAATTAATATGAAAATAACTGATACACTTTTAAAAACTGCAACAAACATAGCTGGTAGAAAAAAGCAACAATTGACTAATAAAATTTCTACTGAGACTAGAGAATTTATGAAGAAAAGAAGGAATATGAAGATATACAAAAATGATGTATTAAAAAGAATTGAATATCTCGAATTTTGTAAAATGGTACGGAAAAGAGTTGAAAATGATATAAGAAAGTATAACTGTGAAATAGCAAGGAAAGCTGTAGAAGAAAATAAAAGTCTCAAAAATGTTAAACAACATTTTGGTATTGGTAGGAAATTTATATCTGCAATAAGAAAAAAAGATGGAATTATTCATTGAAATTGGTAGAAGATTTTTATCAAGAATTATATAGTAATAAAGAACAAGTACCTCCTATATCTATTACATCTTCTGAATTGCCCAGAATTTTAAATGAAGAAGTGAGACATGCAATTAAGTGTATGAAGAAAGGAAAGGCTCCAGGAAATGATGGAATTATAATTGATATATTAAAAGAAGCAGGTGAAGAAATAGAAACAATTTTAGCAAAGTTATATACCAAATGTCTAAATGATAAAGATGTACCGGAAGATTGGAAGAATGCAGTAATAATATTAATATTTAAAAAAGGTGATAAAGAAGATATTAGAAATTACAGACCTATCAGCCTTT
Source organism: Epiperipatus broadwayi (assembly GCA_028023455.1). NCBI lineage: Eukaryota > Metazoa > Onychophora > Udeonychophora > Euonychophora > Peripatidae > Epiperipatus > Epiperipatus broadwayi. The sequence goes on along the minus strand of JAQFVV010000177.1, from coordinate 1,003,500 downwards.
TATCAGTTTTATATAAAATTTTTACCAAGATAATTACAACTCGTCTACAGAGAACTTTGGATTTCCACCAACCAAGAGAACAAGCTGGATTTAAAAGTGGTTTTAGTACAATAGATCATATGCAGGTATTGATAGAAGTCATAAAGGACAAACGAATATGAGTTGTCATTATGTTTTGGATTTGTAGATTATGAAAAGGCATTCAATTCTATACACATTTCTTCAGAGTGATTAAAGCATTGGATCATCAAGGTATAGATCCAGGATATTGTCATATTTTAAAGAATATTTATAAAAATGCAACAGCAACAATTAGATTACATAATGATACTGGAAAAATCAACATTGAGAAAGGTGTAAGACAAGGTGACTCCATATCTCCAAAACTCTTTACAGCAGTGCTACAAGAAGTATTTTGTGGATTAAAATGGGAAACTAAAGGAGTGAAAGTAAATGGAGAGTATTTAAGTCATTTAGATTTCGCAGATGATGTAGTTGTTTTTGCAAATAATGCTTCAGAGCTGCAGGAAATGTTGCAGGAGTTAGCAGATGAAAGTAGAAAAGTAGGACTAAAGATAAATGTTAAAAAGACTAAAGTAATGTTTAATCGATTTGCTCAAAATATGAAAATAAAGATTGATTATGAAGAATTAGAAGAAGTTAACAGTTACAAATACCTTAGTCAGATTATTAATACAGATGGAAACATAATGGAGGAAATTAATCATAGAATTAAACTTGGTTGGAGTGCTTTTGGTAGAAATAACTTGATACTAAAAGGAAATATGCCTATGTGTTTGAAAAGGATGGTTTTTAACAAATGTGTTTTACCAGTTCTTACTTATGGATCTGAGACTTGGAAACTTAATAGAAGAGCAATACAGAGACTTCAGACCACTCAAAGGAGTATGTAGAGATGTATGTTGGGAGTAACAAGAAGAGATCGAAAACGCAATGTATGGGTAAGACAACAAACAGGTGTTACTGACCTTATTGAAAAAATTAAAAGATTGAAATGGAGTTGGGCTGGACATATTGCTAAAAGAGATGATAATAGATGGACAATTGAAATTTTAAACTGGATTCCAAGAGATTGTAAAAGACCCAGAAAGAGACCACATGTGAGATGGATGGATGAAATAAGAAAATGTGCAGGGGTGTTGTGGAGAAGAGAAGCTAAAGATCGGAGAAGATGGATTAAACTTGGAGAGACCTTCATCCTGCAGTGGATTGATAATGGTTGACGATGATGATGATGATGAAAGCAAGTCATATATAACATGATATGCTTTTATAAGCTTGTATTTACAAAAATGTAATACAGAGAGTGCTGCGGATAGAGATTTTAAATATTTTCTCTTACCGCACTTATCAATTAAGAACTTATTTGAGCTATTTGGTAGCTCTCTGTATTACATTTTATTAAATAACAATATAAATATGAATTAGATATTAATAACTAATAATAAAATAAAGGATGAAGTAAAAAAACAAAAAGATATAAATTATAAAACTAATTATGATATTTGTGAGTACATTTACTATAGATTCATAGAATAACAATTAGAAATAAGAATAAATAAAACATAGGAGAAAAATTAGCAGAAAGATGATAAATCAATGTTATTTATTTTTTATTTAAATAACGTAACAAATATATATCAAAATAATAACAATAAACTTTAATGCTTTATTTTATATTCAAATAGATTAAAAGATTAATTAAGGACCTAAGGGTATATAGTAAAAAAAATATTTTCAAGGTTAAATTTGTACTTTTCTCTCTCTCTCTCTCTCTCTCTCTCTCTCTCTCTCTCTCTCTCTCTCTCATATATCATAGCATCGGCTGGGACGCAAACCCACAACCGTCTGCAACCAACTACTTAGTTTGCAAGGCGGCTGTGATGACCTCTCAGCTAACAACTCTTGACTATTAAAGTAGACAGATATTAATCTTTTGTCAAAATGTTTGTGTTATGAGTTTATTTTCTATAGTATCTCTCACAGCAATAAGGCTCAGGGTATTATACTTGAATCAAAAATTTTTATAAGCATCAAATTATTATAATTGGCACAGTATTGAAATCATTTTTAACCCTACTTACAACTTTACCTGAATTTAGAAACTGGCAACTTAAACCTTTTACTGTTAGTTCTTCTTAAGCTTTTATATAGTTTAGTGAGAAATAATTTTATTTTATATTTGTATGTGATTTATTAAATAATTGACATAACAAAATATTATGGAATCCTACCTTCTAAATCTTTATGAGAAGAGATTGAATACATATTCTTTAATATATATAAGAATTTCCAGAAAATAACGAAAATGTAAACAATGGAAATCTTTCTAATCATCTATAAACAGATATCAAAACCAATAATCATTAATTACATATATGTGAAGATTTTACCACTTGATATTTTTAAAACATTTTCACCAATTGAACTCAGGGTTCACAGTTTATAATTCAAGTTCTATCATAGCTAGTGTGTAAAATTGTTATAAATTCATAAACAATAAACTATATGTAATAGGGTATTTGAGCACAGACTTCCCTTTCCCACCCCCCCCCCCCCTTCCTAACAACACTCATTCCCTCAACACAAATATTTGAAAAAAAAAAAAAAAACCAAAACAATTTTTTTATTTAAAACCCAACAACCACCCTTTGTTGTTACATTTTCCCCTCCACAAATTTACTATAATTGCTTAGAAAATTAATAAAATTGAAAACATTCTTAATTTTATGAAATGGTGACTACTCCACACCCCAACCACCACCCCCCTTCTTCCATGAAATAGTGCAGGTAACTTTCAAGCAATAAACCATATGATTACATCCTCTACACGTTTTAGTGTAATGGTAGTTGGAAAATCCTGGGCAGTGGTGATGTCAATGGTCATAGTTCTGACTCAAGATCTAATCATTTCAAATGTTTAATTTCTTATGAACTCCAAAACAATAAATAAGTTGATTATCTTTATGAATTGACTTTAAAAAAGAAATTTAAATTTTTTGCTCAAAATTTTGCTTAATTATATCATAAAGTTCGTAGGCGCCACAATAGTTCTGGCTGCCATTATAATTATTTTCTGTTTATTTTCAAATCAATTAATTTTTTTTAAGCTAAATAAATTTAAATTTAGATAACTTTGGAATATTTTTGTTAGATTATTAGTATTATTATCATTTCAATAGAATAAATTTGTTATAAAAAATATATGCTTTTCTATAATAAAAAAAATTATCAGATTATCTTGGAAATATTTTATTTCCACTTAAAATCTATTGTATGTAATATTTGTTGGCAGTCTGATATTTGTATAAACTTATATCATTTTTTTTAATTTTGTTTATTCATATAAAATCTAAAATTATTTAAGTTACAAAGAGCAACTGATATTGTTGCATTTTATTGATTATAAATAAGTAATAATTTTTATTTTCATGCAAGTGTTTCATTTTTAGAATTTGATTATTTATAGCTAACATTCTAAAAGATTTGATTAAAAAAAAGTTGATTTCCATTATTTTCAACAAATGTCTGATTGAAAGATTTTGTATCTCTAGGAAACTTAATAAAAATGACACAAATAACTTGAACCCATAAAAAATATTTTTTTTATTTTATTTGGTTGCCTAAAAGTGGTAAATTGAATTTAGCTTATTATATATATTTTCGAAAAAAAATTTATTGTTAAATTGATTATTAAATTATTTATGTATTTAATGCTTTGATTTTTTTAGACAGTTTAATTAATAAAAAAAACATCGTAAAGAAATATGTCTGTTGAGCGTTGATGGCCTAGTGATTAGCATAGCTGCCTTCCAAGCAGCTGGCCTGGGTTCGCTTTCTGTCAACGCATTTGACATATGAAAAAAACAAGAAATATGTAAAAATTGCGGTTAGGAGATAGATACTTTAATTAATTATTGTGTCCTGTCACTGTGTTAATCGATTTTCCAGTTATCAGGTATATAATTCAGTTTTTTTTCTCATGTGGCATAGTATCAGCCGGGAAGCGAACCCACTAACCCGGAACAACTGCTTGTAAAACAGCTGTCGCTGACCTCTCAACCACTGATGCTTGACATGTAATTCAGGTTTTATGTTTGATTAAATCTATAAAACCAATAATTATTAAATTGCATTAATAAAGCATATAGTTGCAATGATCATGGTTCCTAGTCTCTGGATTGTTCTAAATCTGATAATGAGACTCTAGTACCTTCTAGGCAAATCAAAGGCAGTTCGTTATCTTTGCATTTAAATCTTGAAAAAGAAACTAGTTTGGAAGCTTCATTAGGTATTTGTTTTATAAAATAATTCGTGATTTTTTTAATTGCTGACTAAACTTTAAAGAGCAGATCTTGACTTAAGACATGGGTGACAAATAGCAGTCTGAGGGCCACATGTGGCCTGCTAAGAATTTTTATGTGGCCCACCAAGACAATCAGAAAAATCCACCTTGAACTGACATTTTCTTCCTGTGCGAACTGAAGATTTGTCTCTTATTTTCCACTAGGATGGCCACATCAATACACATGCACAATATAGATACAATGTGCAGTGCTTTTCCAGTTGATCTGGTTAATTTCAATTTTCTCTTTGCATTAGCAAATATATACATTTCCAACTTTAGTGAAACCATGAACCCTCCAAAAAAATGTAAAATTGGTGATGAATGTCATGTGTTTAATGAAGAATGGATAAATAAATATTTCTTTGGTAATACAGGGAATAAAGCAATGTCTTTATTGTGTCATGAAAAAATGTGTGGCCCTCCGCTAACCTTCACTTCCACAAAGTGGCCCCCAATTTGCTTTCCGCCAACCTCTGTGGCTCCTGAGCCAAAACAATTGCCTACCCCTGACTTAAGAGACTTGTGAGTTGTGAAATTCTTTTTGAGTTATAGGCAAGTATAAATTTCTTTACAGCTTTTAAAAATATGATTTTTTTCTACAGTACAGGCTTTTTCATACTTGCACTTATATATGTAATATATAGGGGTTTGAACTCACACTTTCACACAACCCTCAACCATCCATTACTGATAATTACATATAGTATACAAGTAAAAAGCCTGAAATTCCAAATATTCTAATACTTTGAAGATGAGTAAACCTGATTAGCATCTAAAGGGACCTGATCTTGTATGAATAATTATATATAGCAACTTGTAATTATAGATGCCTTTTCAACTGTCCATGAATATTAACAAGGCATTTGACTTTTTAGTCTACACAATATATGTTTATAAAAGCAGTAGTTCTTTTTCTTTATGTCATTTGTAATAATCTTGAGTAAGTTGTGTTTAGGAGGTGGAAAGTAAAGTATATTAACTTCCAATAATTGTAAATTTCCCAAGCTTAATATAGATGATACTAAATAGCTGTTGTGCCATGTATTGTATAAGTTAAAGAATTAAGAGATGTCTTTTAATGAAATAAAAGAAGGGCAAAAACAAATCTCAATATACATTTTAAATTACAATTTATATGTAATCAAAGTATAAAAAAGATTTAACCAATTTTGGACATCTTAGATTTTATTTATTTACATTCATGAGTTGTACAAGCAGTCAATAACCTTGACATAAGTTTTTTGCTTGAACATGCAAACATAGAATTTCTATTGTCTGATTTGCAAATAATCAGTTTTTTTTCACTATGAATTTATACTTCATATCAACTATTAAAAGCTTTTATAAATACATTAATGTTATTAGATTCATCTAAGACAAATTCATCATGCAGTAATTGTCTTGAATTTAAAAATAAGCCTATTGTTCATAATTTTTTATTTGAATTTTCTGATAAAATATGCCTTCTCTATTTTATACAATTATTTTCTAAATCTCATATAAAATCATTTACACCATGTTCTGTCATGATTTTGAAGCATTGTTAACAAAAGAGATTTAAGTTTTTACCAATGCTAGACTTTTTATTGATTATTGTGAGAACAATCATCTACAATAAGAATTCTCACCTTTTTCTTTAAGAATAATATTTTTTTAAATAAAATTTGATATGTCTCTTTTTCAAAAATGTAAATTGATGGTCGACTCTGGAGAAATTCTTATTAATTCATTTTTTATAATCAAGTAACAAAATGCAGATACTATTGGAATTTATTAATCCCCATATTCCCCCCAAAAATAATTTATTTACTATAAAAACTTTGGAAAATTATTGTGAATATGTTATTGCTTGTGTGCAGAATCTTGTAAATCAATAATCAGTGCTTCCATATATAAACATCACATGATTACCATGGCAATACTGTACCAGTCGAAAAACCACCACCACCTAAACTGCAAGTCGGATCCAAACTCAGCTGAACCAAACTGAATTCAAACCCAACTCACCAGCTCAGATTAGTAGAAATCTAAATCGACAGCACAGTGCTATGCACCAAGAAACTAGCTCAACAGTTGATGAGGATTAGAGACCCCTGAACTGACACAAATATCGGATAATTAATTAACTTAAGATACTTTTAAGTCGAATCATATGTATATGTTCGGGTTGCCAACACAGACAGCGAGCATTAACATTAAATAATTATTGAATAAGAGAATTAAGAACTAAGAAACCAAGTGTGTTTAGAAAATATTTAATAATAATAGTTTGTTTTGTTTGAATTTTAAATAATGATTATATTAATTAATTCTAGTCCTTAAACAAAGTTTATAATTATAATAAGAGTGGCAGTCCTTATTATATGCCAATGAGTATTAAGCAACATTATGGAATTCTATGTCTATGCCCCCAAAAAGAAAATAAAGGCAGATAAAGGTATTCATTTGTAAAGGACATTATTACTCTAATTTTACACGAAAGAATGTGAGATTTATTTTCACATTCGCAAATCCATTCATGAAGAACAAGATACATATTTAGGGCATAACTTTAATCTTTATTGGAAAACTTATTTACTTTGAGATAACTGAGAATTTGTTTGACTTTAATTGAAATCACTTCATCACAAATTACGAGCATCAGAGTGGGCTTCACTGGAACAGAAAGGCAACGGTGCTGATGAATTATGAGCTATAAAATGAAATTGAAAGATAATGGCTGGTCGATGATCTAAGTCCTCTGGCAGCTTGCATTTCACAAGTCTTACTGCCCCTTAAAGAGAGGTGATTTAAAAGTAGTATGGCAGCTTGCATTTCACAAGTCTTATGCCCTTTAAGTAGATGAGAACACGGGAAAGCCAGGCCGAGTCATAACTATGAGCCTTTGGTGTTCCAAATATAACATGAGCGAAGGAGGAAGTGCTTTCTTCCTCGATATTTTAAAATAACAGAAATATTATCACTGACAAGCCTAACAAAGTGGAAGATTGCCTTACATCAGCAACATTGAAGATGATGACTTGATAGTCACCATTTGAAAAATAAAACCCAATTATAGAATGCTCTACTTGATAACTTGATCAAATTAATTAAAGTCAAACGAGCTTTTAACTAAAACTATTTTAACACATTATAAAATTATATTCATCATGCCCCAAATATCGTGCCCTTCCTGAATATTAATAGACAGTGAAAACAAGCTGAATTAGAATGTATTTAGTTGATTCCTTTATCGACCCTTTTTGCAGAAACATTTTAGATTATATGTGAATAAATAAATATTGGTTAATACGAGAAAAAACATTTTAACATTATGTGGATATATAAACATTTGTAAATTAGATAGGAGCTGGGGACATAGGTGAGAAATGGAGCTAATAATTTATTATTAGCCAATTATAAAAATAACAAACATTTAATAATTTCTTTCGACTCGATGATTGATAGAACTATATAAATCTAGTTCTAATGGGCGAGAATTATTATCAGATTTAATATTATATTATTTGTGTGAGGCAAATAGAACAAAGGAGCTCATCGAGTCGAAGGATTATTGGCATATAATTAAAAATAAACGACATTAGTAAATCACACAAAATATATATATATAATATAATAAATGAACCACCATCATAAGAAAGGAAAGTTAAATTTAAAGACTAGAAGTTGAGAGAATTTATATAATTTAAAATAGCATAAATAAAAGGTTTTACACAGAGTATTACATGTATAAATGAGAAGAGCTTTTAAAGGGAGTGTAAAGTAAAGTTCGGAAACTGGCCGGAAAGTTTAAGGTTCATTATGGAAATATATTACCCATTTCTTCTGGGGCTGGTTCTCTTAGTTTACATGTCCAGGTGAGGAAAACATAGGCATGAATTTGGTCAATTTCTTGAACAGTATTTTAATGAATTTTCATGATTTTAGCAGCATGATTGGTCCGGAAAAGATTCAGCAGCTTCATTGAAGATTTTTAGGGGACTTCAGGAACAATAGCCAGATTCCTGACATTTAGCCCCTTACCATGATAGAAACACTATTTGAATTCATGATTTAAAATGCATAGAGTTTACTGCACTTCTCTACAACAAAGATGGCTTCTTCTCAAAACTTTTCACAGCTATATATACTGTAATTGATGCCTTCGGGCTAGCACTTCTTTCATTATCAATGTGACAAAATTTACTGGTTGTTTTTAGATACATTCCTTCAATAAGGCGTTCAAACTCATTAACTTGAATTCATTTTCTAATTAGAAAATGAATTCTTAAAATCAGAAAATGATTTTATTTAGGAAATCCTTACATTTTAAATACTTATCTTTTTTTTTTCTAATTAATAAAACTTTACCTATTGTTTTTGGAAAGGGAAAATCTGAAAGCTTATCGAAAGAATGTAGCTTTTAATCAATAAAACTTTAACAAATTATTTAAAAATAAAATCAGAGATTCCCGACGCAATGAAACTTTCGAACAATTATATATATTTAAATATTTACAAATATATATATATACGCACAATCCATGCAGTTGTTATATATATAAATTCATGAATAATTCTATCATGAATTTATTAATAGCATTGATTAATTTAAACTCAAATGAATTAATTTTAATACCCATTTCTGTAATAGTTTTTCTTTATGGAAATTAGCGTGGATTGAATGTATAAAGCCCCATTGCATCAGAAATTTAAGGTTAGTACTAGGGGTTTGAAGTGGGATTATGGCTAGATGTCATGAAGCTAGGATCGAACTCACATCCGACTGCTTCAATACATATAGAGAGTTTTGCCTGATTTGGTTTCCATACATCATAAACTAAATCTTATTTGTCTGTATGTGTAAAATTTGTGGTAGATAGGAATATGTTTTGGAGCTGGTAATCCATATGCATCCTATGTATTCATTCAGTTATACATTCATAAAATATCATTAAGATGTTAATTAGCTGCAATTTGTTACTAATCATAGAAGCAATCACTATTTGATTGGTTTAATGAATATGTTTTTGTCCTTTATTATGTACATTTGGAGAGACTTTGAACATGCTTCTGTCTGCAATCAGCTTTTATGGTTGCATTATCTCCCTTATATGGTTAAATAACAAGCCTCCTAACACAATACTTTTTTAGATAATGTTGTGCAATCTGATATGTAAACAAATTTCCATCTCCAAATGTACTTTATATTTTTAAATTCCTCATAGATATAAATGATTTTCTTTTCAAATATACAGGATTATTAATATAAAAGTTACAACTTGGCAATAAATATTTTATAAAATTGGAAGAAAATACTGTAACAGTCAAGTTTGTACATTTGCGTAACAGAATTCAGAATCCAAGCAAAAGAGACCGAAGCTGACCAGACTAGGACTGTGACATTTCAAGTCCGACCACACTTTAACTCGTGAGGCAGGACTCCAAGACTCAAGACCCTATGAATGACCACCTTGAAATTACACATAGTATACCTCTTTCAACACGGCCGACATAGGTCACAGAGATGCAATAAGACTCTGATAATTAAAAGAGAGGTTCTTAATTGTCTAAAATATATCACTCAATTTAACTTAATGCATAGTCTTCACATATATAGACTATAAATAATAATTAGAATTGGATTGAATTAGATCAATAACGAGACAGAGAACGAAATACATTAAACTAATTATACATTTATTTACAATTCTTCTATCCATATTTCATTTATTTACAATAGCATTCAGTGTAGAATGTACACAGACATTAGGTAATTCAAAATAACTTTACATAAGTAATCATTAAATTTTCATAGATGGGTTTAACATGTGCCAATCTTATGAATTACTTTACAATTATTCATAATCAATCACTATGTTATGTCTATAAATCTAGTTAAGCCAAATCCTATTTGTGGCTGTTATATAAATAATTATATTGAACTTTGATCATGAATTCATTTATTAAAATATACAATATGACTTAATAATGAGCGCATAAACCAGCTCAAGTAACAATCGCTCAAACATGGCTTTCGAAAGAATATTTTAGAATGATGAAAGCGTTATGTTAAGGTGGGAGAGTTGGCTGAAATAAGATTTTACCAATGCACTATGGCACAGGAAACAATAATAGGAAAAGTCGCTCTGCAGATGGATGAAATAACTTCAGGGTTCTTGTGACAAATGCCGGTACTCTGTAACCGATCGCAATGCTGCGTGAAAAGGAACATTGTGTTCAGGAATGGTGGGTGACTTACGTGCTAACCTGGCCTTGGCTCAGGATTCACTACTGCTCTACCCTATAAGAGAAGATGTGCTGGCAATGCCGTGGCTCCATCTTGATATACGTATATTACGTATATCAGCAAAATAAGAATAATTTTATAAAATAATATATCACATCCACCAAGCAAAGAATAGTATATTTCATACTATGAAATATGAGACAATAGCATATTAGCTCTATCAAATTGGGACCAACTCTTGTGTAGCCTGATAATAAATGTCTATGCTACTAAAGGGAATATTAATACATCTGTACTTTGACATGCTCGATCTATTAAGTTACTTATAGATAATAAATATTTAAGGAGGGAAAGTATATTTCTATGGACTTAAGAACTTAAATGACAAATATACTTATAAATACGATCAAGGCTAAATTTAATTCTTAATAAAACTATAAAGTTAAGTTTCTAATGCTTGATTAAAAGAGCCACATTTCACATATTAAATCATTTAAATAATAAAAAAATAGGATTTTGAAACAGCGCAGAAAGTTGATGCTATAAACAAATTACACGAAGATTTTCAAATAATATCTTCTTAAAAATATGAAATTAAGTGTCCACTGTTTCGAAATATTGGCATATAAAATATAATAAGCATTTAAAATAAGCAAAGAAATATAGACACGACCGCAGTGATATAACTTTAAATTAGACACTTATAATTTACTTTTAAGTGAATGGAAAATATAAAAATAGTCAGATTATTTAAACTTCAACAACATTAAATTTTGATAGCAATTGACATATTTAAAATATTAAATGGATTTAAGTTTTGATTACATTTAGTTTTATAAATAGTTTAAAAAGAGAATTAGCTAACTTATATAGATATATTTACAAAGAGCTCTGTGGTTTGAAAATAAAGCGGTACCGGTATTATTTATCTGGACTGCAAGTTCTTGCTGTAGGTTTGGTGAGTTTGACTGGGCAGCTGGTGGCATCATCTTTCCCATTATGTTAGGCTTTTCTCTTCTATCGGCATGATGGTGGTTCAGGCATTTCGATGAGAGAAATCCCCGTTCTCCCCGTGGAGTAACAGCAACAAAATGCCCGCTTTTAGCTGGACATATTAAACATTAACAATTGTGAAGGATGGTTACAATTCTCTCTAAAATATGGCTGTCCTTCCATTGTTAAAAATACAGAGTATTTATATCTTTGCCTTATCGGAATCTATTGCTTCAAGACTCACTAAACTCAGGAATTTAATTAAATATTTTTCAATTTATAATCCAGATTTTTACAATCTTAGATAACTTATGTTAGAAACATTCCATAAGCTATTATTATAATTAAGATTTTTCATTGCAAACAATGTCCAATTTAGATTTTAAAGTAACTTAATCTTATCTAAGGAGATTTTAATTAGTAAATTTTGAACTAGTTTTACTTTTTACCAATTCCAGGTGTGGTCGTTAATGACACTTGTTTACAATCAGAAATCTTTTTAATTACTTGACCAGCTTTTATTTTTATCTTACATTAAAAACAACCTTTTAACATTTTTTTAAAACGAAAACCTTTTTAACATATTTATTTAAAATAATTTACAAACATATTTTGATATAGCTTTTAAATATATTTTCGAGAAACTTTTCCCTGAAATATATTTAAAACAAGAAATCTTTTAACAATTTTTAAAGAAAAATTGGTACTTACGGATAATTTGCCTGATGACGTATTTGACCCACCGGTTTCCCTTCCGGTAGGCATCGACGATCTTTGTATGACAACGTTGTCATGGCAACGAAGTGACTGGCGTGATTAATCCATCACAGAGTCAATTTTTTTTTTTTTTAACCGCGAGATTTAAAATTCGGAGAGAGATTTGGGAAATTTTTTGATTTTTCTATCTATTGTGATTTTGCTATCCACTTGATCACAGTGATTTTTTTCAGCACGTCAGCACCTGGACTCATATTTGAGCGAGTTTATGTGGAGGCAGTCATACAAAGCTGATCCTTTCGCTGCAATTTTAGAACATATATCCCAATTCAGTCCTCCACAGTGAACGCTATTTGTAAGTAATTTTAATTTTTTTATAATAATTATAATTTTAGAATTAATTATATTATTGAATATAGACAATAAGTAATCCAAATGCATGTAAAAGTAACGTCACCATTAATGCCATATTCGCATTAAATCTTTATTTTAAATGTACAAACAATTTTTGTTAATATTTCTTCAATTAATTTGTAATTAATTTTCAATAATTTTTTTAATAAAATTACCAATATACAGTCCGTTTTTAAAATTACCAAATGCTTGTAGAAACTACGGCGTCTTACACCACATTTTATACAAGATGGCGATTAATGGTAGATTCGCATTAACTTTTTTTTTTTTAAAATTTACAAAAAAAATTTTTTTTTTATATTTCTTCAATTATCAAACTTCCACTTAATTACATTTAATTTGTAAATAATTTTTGGGTTAATATTTCTACAAATATCAAATTATTTTTTGTAAATTCATTAGCCAATGTATGTAAAAGTAGGGCATGTGATCGCGATTAATGGCACATTTTTATGTGATCGCCATTAACGGCACATTTTCCATAATTTTTTGTTTTTATATTTTGTATTGACATTATTTTGTATTTCATGCATGTAAATTTTCACTAATTTGTTGGGTTTTTTTTTGTATTTTTGGGTTAATATTTCTACAAATATCAAATTATTTTTCGTAAATTCATTGGCTATACAGTACGGTTTTAAAATTAGCCAATGTGATCGCCATTAACGGCACATTTTCCATAATTTTTTGTTTTTATATTTTGTATTGACCTTATTTTGTATTTCATGCATGTAAATTTTCACTAATTTGTTGGGTTTTTTTTTGTATTTTTGGGTTAATATTTCTACAAATATCAAATTATTTTTCGTAAATTCATTGGCTATACAGTACGGTTTTAAAATTAGCCAATGTGATCGCCATTAACGGCACATTTTCCATAATTTTTTGTTTTTATATTTTGTATTGACCTTATTTTGTATTTCATGCATGTAAATTTTCACTAATTTGTTGGGTTTTTTTTTGTATTTTTGGGTTAATATTTCTACAAATATCAAATTATTTTTCGTAAATTCATTGGCTATACAGTACGGTTTTAAAATTAGCCAATGTGATCGCCATTAACGGCACATTTTCAATAATTTTTTGTTTTTATATTTTGTATTGACCTTATTTTGTATTTCATGCATGTAAATTTTCACTAATTTGTTGGGTTTTTTTCTACAAATATCAAATTATTTTTCGTAAATTCATTGGCTATATTTTGTATTTTATATCTTGTACTACAAGCTTCGCTTGTCAAAAACACCCAGGGCCCCCCCCAACAACTACAGCGCTACGCGCTGTTATAATTGGCCACATTTTTAAGATTTTTGAATAGTTTTCATGCATGTACATTTTAAATAATTTTGTGGGTACTATATTTTGTATTCACAGTATTAAATTTTCACTAATTTTTTTTTTTTGTATTTTTTTTTCAGGACCAAGAAACATGCTGGTGTTCAGTCGGTGTGTATCATGTGACATTCCTTTTGTTTTTTATCACATGGTCAACCGATGACGTGTTACCCTGAAGGCATACCGATTTAATGTTGCGCTTTTTAACGTGACGTGTTCACGTGATATGCGGACACATCTTATTGAGTAGATGTGTCTGCAGATCACTTGGAGATGTTATCTTAAAAATCGCAACATTAGACCGGTATGCCTTCAGGGTAATACGTCATCAGGCAAATTATCCGTAAGTACCGAAAAATTTAATATTGTTTTTTAAGATAACGACTTTTACATATTTTAAAATCATGTTTTTCTTCTATATAGCACAGATTATACATCCACATACGAAATTACAATATTAAACAACAAAATTAATAATTTACTCTTAACTTAAATAATATAACTAACATTTTTAGAAATATTAAATAAATTTAGTACGCTATAATTTTACTAATCCTATCTAATTATAGCGTTGGTTCGCACGTAAATATATAATACTGTTTAGACAGACATGAGTGAATTTTAAATTTATTAATATTTAAATAGGTTCGAACTTAGCACAGATGAGTGTGTCATTAGGTTTGATGGTGAAACGATAGGGGCTTGGAAAGTTATCGTTTCAATACAGATAAATCATATAATAAAAACATCAAGCCAGATATATTTGGTGAAGAAATGAATCAAAAATATCATTTGTAATGAGTGATAAAATCAAGTGGGTTTTTTGATTGTCTATATTAGAGCAGTCAATATTGTCTTAGAAGTTTTTTGAAAAGCTTGCCAAATTATATCTACCACAAAATATAAAAAAACAAAGGATTGCATATTTAAAAAAAATAATTTATTTTCTAAATCATAGAAAAAAATATTGACAGAATGACAAATAGAATGTAACATCTCTTATATCCAAATATAAGTTATAATTTTCTGAATATCATTCAGAGTAGATTAAATCTTGACATTAAAAAATAAGTAGAAATGTATAATGCAGTTTTAACAATAATCAAAGAAGAAAAGAAATTACAATTTTTGCATGTTCAATATTGGAAAAAGCAAAAAACACCAGATCGTGACTAAGCTATTAATTTTGAGAAAGCTATGTATTCAGGTTGATCTTACTAGACATTAATTTTTAATAACATTGAAAAGTATTGATAAAATTATATTTTTATTATGAATATTCTCTCAGGTTGTTGTCTTATTTTACATAACATCTTGTATCTAGCAGAAAAATAAGTTTTTTTGTTAACTAAAAATAATGAGTTGTCAAGTATTGGTGGCCTAGCAGCTAGCATAGCTGCCTTCTAAACAGTCAGCCCGGTTTGCTTCCTAGTTAATGCTTTGATATATATATATATATATATATATATATATATATATATATATATATATATATATATATATATTGTGCCCTTTTGTATGGGTCTCCATAAATTGATGTATCAATCTATTTAAAAAATTTTAAATTTAAGACATATTTAGCTATATGATGTTAATTTATTTATGATAATCTTTTAAAGAAGTGTAATTAAAGTAATCTATGAATATTTGATATGTGAAAATTGTGCTGATGTTTGAGAGAGACGTTTCAATGGGAATGATAATAGTATATGGTTGGGAAAACTGGCCATGAACAATACTGCATTAATAAATTTAATAAATAAATGCTTAAAGTTAAAGTTTTAAAAGACAAGTTAAAATTAAATGCCTATATTTATTGTTGATAAAGATTAAAATTTAATAAATGAATATAAATATTTTAATTATTAGTATTACATAATAGAAGATTAATATTTGATTTTAATAATATCGAAGTATTATTTTAAAAGTT
This sequence comes from Epiperipatus broadwayi, assembly GCA_028023455.1. Classification (NCBI taxonomy): domain Eukaryota; kingdom Metazoa; phylum Onychophora; class Udeonychophora; order Euonychophora; family Peripatidae; genus Epiperipatus; species Epiperipatus broadwayi. Next base: position 987,513 of record JAQFVV010000177.1, on the reverse strand, counting down.
GTTATAAGATATTATTTATTTTAAAAATATTTATTTTTAAAAAATGAATTGTTAGTTTATTTTTAGATTATTATAAGCGTCTGTAGCTCTGTTGTAAAAAAACAGATGTTAATTAAACACATACACACATGCTTGGGAGTTTTTTAGTAAAGTTGCAAAGCTATTTTAAAAATTCTGTTATAAAATTTATAAATATTATATTGGCTATTATGAGATAAAAATAAAAATAATTAATGTGAAACATTAAATCTGATTTTTAAAAAAAATACTGTTTAAAAACATAACGAATAAAAATAGACTTAGTTTATTTATAAAAATAATCTTATAAAAGTTAAAAGTGAAATAAGTAAGAAAGTATATTTTTAAAAAAATGTTTAATGGATTTAAATAAACGATAAAGATTGATTTAAGAATTTAATAATGTGATAAATAATAAATATTAAAAAAGTCATTATTTATTTTTAATTCTGTCTTGTTGGTGAAATATGTAAATAAGCTAGCAAGTCGATTGTTTAATTCACCAATCAAGTGGGAGTTTTCTTCCGGTATAAAACCAAGGTTCAATTGTTCGGAGGGGACTTGTGATTGAAATTCTTAAAGTAAAAGGTGCTATTAGAAATAGCTAAGTGATTATAGATGCTCTCAAAATCGTTTTTAAAAATTATAAGAGAGTAGTTTTTTAAAATAATTTATAAAAGTTTATCGATAAATATGCAGTGTTAATTTATTATAGTTCCCTATTGATCGTTTTCTTATTAAAGCTCAATTTACTATCAAATAATCATGAAGACATCGTATGAGGATAAAATATATTGGAGACTTTATACTAAAAATTTAACAAACGCTGGATTAACTTGGAGAGTTTCTAGATGCATAAAAATAATACGTTGGACTTTATATAATTTTAAAAGCTGATGGTAATTAATTTTTATAAAATAGATATTTAAAAGAATGAAAAATACTTCTTTATAAAGAAAGTATTTGTAAGTTATAAATCTAAGTATATAGCTTAGTAAAGATGGTAAATAATTATGATTATTTAAAAATATTTGCCTTGTTAAGTCTTTATGGTTTAAAAGACTACATTTTGACAGTTTTAAAAGGCAAATAAATTGGAAATTTAAGGGGTAAAGACGTACCTATAAATATAATTATTATATTAAAAGTCTGAACGCTGGTCGTACAAAAGACTTTAAAAGTAATCTTACCTAAATATCTGTTACGAAATGCGCAAATCAAATATACGTGGATATCCAAATCAAATCAATTAAAATAATTAAACAAGAACTTTATAAATTATAGACTAATACTAAAAAATAATAACTTTAAAATAATTTTTTTTTAAAAAGAAATGAACCTGGATCCTATAAACTATTTTAATTTTATTTTTGTTTTATGATGGAACTGACTTTTCTTTATTTTTTAAAAAAGAACGTTTTCATTTATTCCATAAAAACTTTTAAAGACACGTGATGTACCGGAAAAGGAAGTAATGTTTGGTGAAAATTTGTGCCTAGGAAAAAGAACAATTATAGCTGGAAGAAGACACCGTTGGATGTTATGTAATATGTTTATTTATTAACTAACATAAATATTTAATTAATTATTAATTTATTGAAAGATAGGAAAGGTACATTTACATTTTTTTAAAAGTAATAACTAAATATTAATATAACTTTTTATTGCATAAAGTTTATTCTATAATTATACAACACGTAATATTTTAAAGAATAGTTGTTGAGTGTAAATGTGAAATTATTTTGTAAAACTGAAATCCTGGAGGACATCTTGTGACGGACTGTACATTGAAGTATCATTTATGGTAAAAATTGTGTAATAATAATAATAATTTGATGTATTTACTATGTTTTCTTTAGATCAACCAAATGTTATATGATTATTGAATGAATGTATTAATATTTAAATAGTATACACACATAAGATTAATAATAGCAGTTTTATTTTAATATGCATATTTTAAATTGATGATGTAAATTTAGTATAACGCAATATGAGAACCTAGAAATAATTATATGATTCTTTCGTGAATAAATTTTAATGTGTCTGTTACAATATTAGGAATTAGATTTTATTAGCGTAAGTTATTTATTTTTCTTTTAAAGTTAGTAAGAAGTATATAAAGTCTATATTTTTTTTTTTTTTTTTATTAGATCAGTTAAGTTAATTTTACATAGAAATTTATATCTTGATTGAAGGCTTATTGTATATAGAGGATGAGGTATAAGAGAGTTTGGATCGTTATTATTTTGTTTTAAAATTGATCATTTGTTTTACCGAAATTAAATAAGGTTAAAATTACTTTTGTAGGTAGTAGTTTTTATAAAGGAATAAGAATAATAAGTAAAAGTGTAATAATTTTACTAGAAAAGAATCATAGAATTTCATTTAACATCATACTTTATAAAAGTTGAAATTATTGAATAATTTAAAATATTATTTTTTTAAAAGTACATATACGTATTGCATATTTTGATAAGACATGTAGTATGACATTATATCGGAATGAAATAAACAGTGATAATCAATAATTGTTATTGTATTACAAAGTTATATCAATTTATACATTAATTGATCTTTGAGTAATATTAATGGTACATTTAATACATACTAGTACATTATAATATAAATAACAGTAAGACTTAAGTGAAATAGCATTTTTAATTATTAAAGTTTGTTTATTTACATACATGCTACATGAATGATGTCTTACATAAAACTTTTCCTTATATTAATTGATAACAAATGAGTTTTATTAAAATTAAAGTCATAAACTTAATTAAATGTTATTGATAGAACATTTAATAAATGTATAAATTATCTACTTATGATTCTGGAAATAATAACAGTGTAAAAAAAACTTGTATTATTATTTTTCTTATTTTTGTTTATTTTCTTTAGTTCCATTTAAATGTAAATAGTGTAAATAAATTATTTGTTAAAGTTGATGTAAATAAATTTGTTTAAGTTGTTTAAAAGTGTGTCGAATTCATTATTTTACACCACAGCATTTGACAACAGATAATTTGAATGTACATAATATTTGCACAATATGAATTTATTATTTTATTATTTGAGAAAGAAACACAATATTTTCTTAATATAATTTATAGAAATTGATTGACATTAACATATAATATTACAATGGTCACAAAGTAGTTATAATGCACAATATTAGAGTATAATATTATTTATTGCCACAAATTGTTAAATTATAAGATTTTGGTTTATTTTAAAATTAAGATACTATATGGAAATGAAAGACATGTATATGATTTACTTATTTTCTTAATGATTAATAGTATAATAAAATAGATAAGATTAAGCTATACACTAAAGATTATTATTATTGTTAGTTATTGTTATTAGAACAAGTTAGGTGTATTTAGGTTTGATATTAAATCCCTTATCATTCCTATTTGCACGAATTATTATTATTTTAAGATAATTAGAAGAACCTGAGATCGTTTAATTATAATTCCTTAACAAAAGATTGAGATTTATTTATCTATTATTATTAAAGATAGTTCATTTATAAAAGTCATAAGAGTGCTGTAGAGTTAGTAATGAGATAATTAGAAGTAATAGTATTCTTATGCCATTGAGACAGTGTCTTGGAAAGACATTGACTCAATGTAAATCTGATTACCAATTGTAACTTCACTTCACAGTCTCATGATTTTAGTAAATATTTATTTAATTAGTACATAATATTGAACTATATTAATTTTTAATAAGTTTGTAATAAATTTGATAAGTTATAATATTATAAAGATATATTAAAGATAGTTGTACATATTTTAGCTGAGCATAATGATTTAATTGAGCTAGTCATATTTTAAATTATATCATATATCGAGAAGTGAGGGTACAATATATATATATATATATATATATATATATATATGGATTGGGAAAACTTTCAACACTTCAGTAAATTACTCTTATGTAAGATTTATCATATAATGTGGTAGTTATTTTAAATTATATTAGATTATAAATTATGTTTTGTTTACATATGATTAATGATTTGTTTTTTCTTCAAATTGCTAAAATAAGTAATTGGTAGTTCTGGCTTGGAAAATAAAGTTAACTCCACAATTATGTTATATATCACAAATGTTTGAGCACAATTTTATTTTCAAAATGTTGAAAAAAAATAGGAATGGCTAGAAAAAAAGGTCTCCTTTTGTTGGCTAAAAGTAACAATTTGAGCATTATTTTACAATGTGTTTTTTACAGCATATTTTATCATATTATCTGGTTATTTTTTTTAACTCAGATGGACACACTATGGACAATTTTTTTTTTCAAACTGACAAGTTTAGATTTACTAGAGTCATTTTAATAGATTGTACAGGCTTAAACCTGCATTTATATATGTAATATATGTGTGATTCGAACTCAGACTTTCACATGACCCACTACTCTCAGTGCCATCTCATGTTGCTGACCCACCTGATCACACACATGCTGAAAGGATAAATAATCACTAAAATATGTATTTCATGCTAAACCAGCAATCATCAGTTGGTCTAGATTCTATCCTCACACATATATACAATCAGTGTTCAGCTTTATATTAAGATAGACAATCTTCATACTTCAATGGACAGGCTTCAAACTATTGCAACTCACAACTCTTCAGCCTTATATTTCATTGAAAATCTGATGATGGAAAGTTCAAAGCCCTTGTTAGTGCCAAGGTTGTCATCATTTGAAGCCTGTCCATTAAAGTATGAAGATTGGCTATCTTAATATAAAGCTGAGCACTGATTGTATATATGTAGAGTCATTTTAGTAAATTTGTAAATATTGCTTTTTTTCTATTAATCTTAATCTATCATTCAGAAAAAATGGACGAGTTTTGTTTCACTATTATATTGATATTTGAATAATAATCAATCTTTTAATACTCAGAAAATCTTAACAGTGGTCTTTATAATCTTTATCAAATTACATCAGATTCAAATAACAATTAAAATACAAATTCTAATTGATTTAATAATCCCATAAACAAATAATGGCTTTTTAATAGCAGTAGCTGTAGAAATATTTAATATTTATAGGCAAACAAATATTATTATATATTGACAGCACTATATATTCAAAAATCATTATTTATTTACAAAATTATTAAAACATATATATTTTAAAAATTCGCTCATTTACAGTAACTTTTTTTGTAATAAATATCTAAATGATTATTAATTTCTTAGTAGATTGTAAAGTCATTAAAACACCACATGATTACCATTTTCTATGCTTACATCAGCTGTCACCACATTAGAAAACTCTCCATACAGTAGCGCCACTCACTGCAAGCCTTAATAATCAATGGATGCAAAAAGGTTCATATTCTTCTAATTTATAAAAGATTAAATATATTCAAATTGTATATGGCATTTGGGAGTTATGTTTACCCTATCAGACATAAAGAGAATTGCAGGAAGAAAATGGAAATACCTACTTAAACATATTTAAAATATAAAAATTATTACTACTATTTAATTTATAAGAATTAAACTTTCTCCATTCACAACTATCAACTTCACACAAATATATTAAACATTATTATTATTTATTAGGCTAAAATATTTTTTTTTTAGTTTTTAAAAATGTATATTCATATCTATAAATATATGATGATTAATTAAGATGCACTCAATGAAATAAATAGGGTCATTTCCATGTGATGAGCAGAGAAATGTGTTTAAAATGTTATTGCTTGATAATTATAGATTACTTTTAACATCTTCTAAGTGATTGTGATCTACTAGAGAAAATTTTTTTACCTTAAAGGCTATCAAAAGTAATTGATAGTTACCTAGCAACATCTCTTCTAACATATTTCTTTGGTCATCACATAAAAATGATCTCCACTTATTCATTTGTTTATACCATATATACAAATGTTACATATTTTGATGAACTTAATAATGATATAAATAATGGACATTAAGAAATGTTATCTATGCTAACAGACAGAGATAACTTTATTTTTGATATTGCTCGGAAACTATCTGTTCCTAATTAACTTTCCTGAGACTAAATAAATTATCTGTAATACTCTATTCTAAATCTTTTATCCTGAGTTTAAATAAAAAAGAGATCCTATTTTTCTTCTAATTCAAATTATTATAAAAATTTAACCCCACAGGTATGTTTATAGGTATGAAAATTTAAAAGTTATCTTTTTTTGATATCCTGTAATTAATAAATAATTCATCTTGCCTAGATGATGTAAAAAATTATGAGATTTCTGAATACTCATATCCATAAAATAACTGTCTGGGTTTACAACTTTATATTAGGCTTAAAAATAAAAGAAAATATTTTTCTATCTTAACTCAGGCCAAAATAGCTATAGAAGTTGCTACAGAAAACTTATTTAAAAGCCTTAGAACAGATAAGTTTTTTCTACTTGTTTACATAAAAATAATATTTTAATTTTAATTATTTATTATCATATATATATATATGAGTATGTATACAAATTTAGTAAAAGTCTCATGGGGCTGTAACATTATTTATTAGTCTGTTATGCCTATGATTTGTATTGTATTGCGATCCAAGTAAACTTGAAAATTTCTTAACAACTTATATATAATTCAAGAAAAAGTTAAATGGGCATCTCATTACTCTTATCTAATGGATAAAACATGGATGGATTTCACTCAAATCTAGTGAAAAATAAACATTTGTCACTTTCATTGAATTATTTGAATGTATTTCCCCTTTAATGTAAATTTTGTAGGAGAGTGAGGGGTTAACATTTTTTTTTTTTTAAGTTCAAACTGTTATTTTATTTTTCCATGTTAATGAAAAAAGAAATTATAACCTGAGAAGAAATTTTAAAAAAAATGATAAGCAACTTAAAAAAAATTATAGTCTTCCAGTGACTGCTTTGAATTTCAAACAATATTTGAATTTTTATCACTAGGCAAAAAAATTAATAATTTTTATTTGAATTTGGCTCTAAATAGAAATAAATTCTTCTAGTAATTTAGAAGTATTGTCTCAGTTAAATTCCACAAAATGTTGAATATATATATAAAATTTATTGAAATTGTTAGTTTGCCTGGCTATATTAGAAAGTTATTAGTTTTTGCTATATTTGGATGGAAAAAAATGTGTTCTCAATTTTTGATTTAAAAAATGTAATATTTATTTGTCTTGTTTATTTTAGAATTTATTTTACTACTTTCAAGATATGTTTATTATTTTAAACAATCTAAAGAAAAATAAATTAAACTTTCAACATTATCATAAAAGACATTATATTTCGTAATCTTTCTAACTTTTCAAATAAAATAGACAGAAAAAATAAATCTTCGTAAAAAAAAAAAAAAAAGTAATGTATTTAAAATGGAATTAAGAAAAGATTTTACATGGAAGTAAAAATGTGTATTTTTTCTTAAAAAAAAAAAAAGTAAAAGAAAATCAAAACAATTCTTAAAAATATGTTTTTACAAAATAATAAATGACGTCATTAAAATATATTATAAAAACGAATATATAGTAATCATTTGCGATCTTTTGCTGCCAAATAATATATAATGATTAAATGAATGTGTATTTGATCAATTAATCATTTTGTGCTAGGAGAAAAAAGAAAAAAATTAGTACCATCATTATATACGTACAATAGGTATAATAAAATGTCACTTGACCTATAAACACTAATTGTGGTTATTTTAAATATATTAACAGATACAAGCCCACATATAATTTCTATTTAACAATTAATTCCTCATAATGATAACAGTCTTTCTTGCAAAAGTAAATCTAAGATGCTAATATGGATTGTATTAAGAGATTTTCGAAAAAAACTAGTAAAGTATTTTATTACAACTTAAACTATAAATATATAATTCTTATTACACCTTAATATACTTTATGACAAAACGAATTCAATAGAAATATAACCAAGGTATCATTAGTCTGTTCCTTAAATTTTAGACTTTGTGAAGAAGATTAATTTATCCAGAGAAATCTAAACAAAATATTATAATTGTATTTTTTAAATCCTTCGTTTGTAAAGCCATCTACTGAGATATTTTGCTAATTTTTTTAAATACAGAATTTTGCTTTGTTTTTAAAATTTGGCATGCTAATTTTAAAAATTCAAAAGAATTTAGTAAAATTGAGTAGTGGCAACATAAAAAAGTTTTAAGCATATCGTTCTTCTTTCATTGACTCTTTCTTAGTACTCAATGTCACACTTTTTGCAAAGTTATATTGAGAAAATTTTAGATATTACTAAAATGTTATTTTTTGTGGAGTTTATTAATATTTATAACTATTTTACACAATATTTTTAGTAATAATTATTAAAAATCAAAAGTATGCATTATTGCATTATTTTTATATATGCATATTTTATTTTTAAAATAATAATCAATAAAGCTGATCATATATTGTGCCACTTTGCTTTTTAAGCTTGTATTACAAATATGTAATATAGGGAGCATATCAATAACTCTAACAAGCTTTTTTTTTCTCATATGTCATAGCACTGGCCAGGACGTAAACCCACAACTGTCTGCAACCAACTACTTGCTTGCAAGGTGGCCACAATGACCTCTCAGCTAACAGTGCTTGACAACTCTAACAAGCTTTTATTGATAAGTGCCAAAGAGAAAGCATTTAAAAGCTCTATCTAGAATTACTCCTATCCTCAGACCAATCGGTTTCAAGATTTTGGTTCACATCAGTGAGGAACTAGATCATTCAAGCTTTCATTGATATGTGCTAAAGAGAATGCTACCAAAAGCTTGAAACTGATTGGTCTGAGGACAGGAATAATTTTACATAGAAATTTTAAATGTTTTCTCTTCAGCACTTATCAATAAAAGCTTGTTAGAGCTATTGGTACACTCCCTATATTAATTATTTTAAAAATAAAAGATAATAAAGAAAATCACAGTGTTCTTATCAATGCACATTATGAAAATAATTATTAATACATCTTTGCTGTCACTGTCTTAAAATGTTTTGAGATTTTTTAAAATTAAGAAATAATTTTAATTTTTTAAAGCAGAATTTGATAGATTTGTCAGAGATTAATAATTTTTTTTTATATTTTTATTTCAATTAAAAATATTCCATTAGTTTTATAACAGTATCCCTGTTCTGCAATCTATTTAATTCCAAACTATCTATTGTTATTATTGCAATCTCATTTTTTTCAATAGTTACAAATTTCAAATATAAAGTTTTAGAATTTGTTTACTTTCAAACATGCATTACTACCAAATCAATTTAATATTACTGAATTCTGATATACAATAATGGTTTAATACTAAAATCAAAAGTTGAATGCTTATTAAAAGATTCACAAAGGAAATCAATTAAATCTGGTGATGTGCAAGAGGGTTAATATTAACTCTTGGACCATTTAACAAGATTTTTTGCATGTTTTAAAGTACTTATTGAGAATCATCACAAGAAATATGTGTATTTTTTTATCATATATATTTCAAAATAAATTTTTAATTAAAAAAAAATTCCCTTGATGGCAAGGAAATTGAAAATTCAGTAAAATAAGATGGTTTTAATTCCACTTTGATGACTGTCTCTTACATCTGATGTCACAAATTTTTACAACATTGCCTAGTAAAAATAGTTTGCATAACCAAAACCATATTTATTTGTGAAATTATTATAATTTAAAGTTATCTTTATATAATTATTGTGCAACAATTATTACAAATCAAGAATGTAAATTCTTAATAATTTATTTTGAATGGAAATATCTTATTTTTAAAAATAGAACATATTTTTGGACAAAGCAAATATATCCTAAAGCTATTTACAAGCTTACCTTCCTATGTAATCAATGAAATTATAACAGCAAATATGAAAATATTGTAATATTGCAAAGTTTTAAAAAATTTAAATGTTTAAAGCCTAATTTGTTAGATTTAAGTGAAATAAATATATATTCATTTGGCTTTTTAAAAAAAAATGACAAATAATGAAGATTCTGTTTATTTTGGAAAATGAAAGTAATCTTTCTAGAAATGATGAAGTAATTAAAACAGGCAAAACTCTCCATGCACTAGTGCTACTCAGTGCAAGCCAGGGTAATCAGTGGATGCCAGAAGGTTTGTGCATAAAATCCCTATCTAATGCCTACTCATCCAATATCCCCAGACTTGTTTCTACCTTGTGGCTTTCATCAGTGAGGAGCCTTGGATCTGAGAGCACTGAATGGCACTACTGTATGGAGAGTTTTGCTTGTTTAATAACAGTTATGAGGAAGCATATGAAATGGTGATCATGTGATGTTTAATGGTTTACATGATGAAGTAGAAAACTTTTTGTTTTCATTCATTTTTTTTTATATTTTCAGATATAAAATGAAAATATTTAGAATTTATTTCAGTAGTAAGCAAAAATATCTATCAAATAAAGTCAAATTTCTTATTTTCTGATGAGGTATAATGGTTTAATAGTAAACTTAATGTTGAATGTTTACAGCAATTAAGAACAAAGGGAAATGATAACTTGTGAGAGGGTAGGGTTAAGCAATTAAGTCACATGTATAAATAATTAAGTGTTATTATTTGTAAGTAATACTTAATTGCCTAGATAGGTAATGTATTTGAGGATAAAACAACGTATATTATTCCTTAACTCTTTCATAATTTTATATTTTTGACAGCTCTTAGTGACTATTCGAATTATATTTCCAACTTTTTATATTAGCAGATTAATTTTATTTTTTTATTAGAATTCCTTAAAACTTCAGATTATATTTTAAAAATATACATTTATAAATAAAATTACTCTTGAAATTAATATTTAAACTTTTCATATATAGAAAATGTTATGCAATTAGAATAAATGTTTTTTTTTATTATTGTGTTAAAAGCCACAGTAATGATCTTTAAAAAATAAAATAAAACTATTTTAAATTCATTTGTAAAATGTAAACCAATTATTGATAGGATTACGTAAAATAATGAAATTTTATTTTAAATCTTGACTTATAATCATTATAAAAAATTATCGAAAATAGCTGCTCCACTCATTGCTAAGGCTTTTTTCCCAGCCATTCACAATTTGTTTTTTATATGTTATTACTATTTCTCTTGATTTTATTTCTAAAAGTAGAAACTTTTGAATAAAATCTGAATCTAATCATAAATAAATTTGCAATATTTCACAAACAGTTTGCAAAAATGTCTAAAAGTTTATAAAGAACTGCAGAAAATATATAATTTCATTTTCAAAATTTAGAACATGATTTACCTCTAAGTCCCTTTTGTAAATAATATTTTTATAAAGTGCAGACAGTATTGAAAATTAAATTGATAGAGTGCAAATTTTTCAAGCGCTTGTGACTATTAGTAACCAATCAGATCTTAAGCACTGGGACAGGGAATTTAATAAGAAAAGAGTGGATTCCACTCTCTTCTTTACTTGTCTTTCTATATATCCAAGCCAGTTCAAAGTACTTATATCTGAGAGCGTGAATCTTAAATATCATCACTTTTAATTGACTGAGTTCAAATTATAAACATACAGCGTGAAATCTTTCAATTTATAATGCAGTAGTTTTTCGATGTTATAACTTTGCAACAATATATGTAAATAATATTTTTATAAAGCACAGATGGTACTGAAAATTAAATTGAGAGAGTGATCTTGGGACTAAAGACAAAAAATTACCAATCAGTGGCATTATTGACATTTTGGTATTAGGTTCTCAGTCTAATAGTGATATCCTGAGTTTTTTCTAAAGGAATAAATATCCATTTCAATTTTGGCTGTCAAATGAATGCAAAATTCGTAAAAAAAAAAAAAAAAAACACTAAACATATCCATGAGAGTGTAAATTCAAACAGATGTGAGTAAAGTACAATCACTGTAATACAAACATAAGGGCAATTCTGGAGAACATTAGTTCATTTTTACAACTAAATTATATTGAAACTATAAAATAATTATTGCACTAACTTTTTTATTTTAAAACCATCTTTAATTTTCTGACTTTATTCAGTCTTCTATAACATCTTACTTGATTGAAATTTTATACATGAAGTTATCATTGTTATTTTGCATGGCTCTAAGAATGTAAATATTATATAAATAATCACATATTTTTTATTTCATTCCTACTTTAGTTTCATATTAGGTGCCATGAGAAAGTTGATGATCCAAGTCTGAATCCCATGCTAGTACTGTCACTAGTGAAGCCAGAAACACCTGAAGAAGTGAGGGAAATAATACCTCTTGAAATGCTGTGCATATACTAACCTGCTTGAAGTACTATTACTAACAGTTGAATGTATTTGGAATATTTAAATAAAATTAATTTTTTCTAAATACATTCAATACTCATATTCGATGATGGAAATAGTCCAATATAAAAATGCAATTAAACAAAATCGTTTGTGAAACTCAAATTCATTTTCATATATTGCATATAAGTTTTTTTTGTTTGTTTACTGAATGCTTTTCAAAGTAGTATTTTAACATTGTCTGCAGTAACACTTCACCTAATTATACCTCTCACTTTTATTTTTTTCTGCATTATCTTGCCAATCAAAACAATTCAATATTGTACTTCTTTGCAGTGTCTGTAAACTAAGATCAAGTTTACTATCAGAAGTCTATTACTATTCATTCTTCTTCACAGTTGTATTTTTATAAAATAACTTTTGAAAAAAAACAGTTGATTTTTTTTTTTCATGTGTCATAGCATCGGCCGGGACGCGAACCCACTAACCCGGGACAACTGCTTGTAAGGCAGTCATGCTGACCTCTCGACCCCCAACGCTTGCCAAAACAGTTGATTTTATGATTTTAATATCACATTTAAACATTTTAAGAGACATATTCAAATAATTTTTATGGTGTTTTTATGCTATAAAAATAGGGGTTTACATCTTATGTTCATACATACATCAGATAATTTGTTTAGATATAAATAGGGATATCATTATGATGAGATAGCAAATATATTCACTTAGATGTTTTACAAACATCCTGTAATTCTCTACATAAAACAAAACAAAAAAAAAACTATGAAATGTGTTCGACATGGGGTCAGAGGGTGAATCACAGGATCAATTCTGGAATTCAAACATTTTATGAATTCCTGAGCAATGAAGTCATTAGAATATTTTGCCCTCCATGGTTTGGCATAGCTGGTGAAGTGTCTGACTTGACATTATGAGGTTCCAGAAACAATTTTGGTGCTAGGTTCAGGTATTTGAACTTCTTATGAACTCTCGAGCAAAAAAGCCATGCACATTTGTTTTCCATCCAAAAAAAATGTTGAAAATAAAATTTTAATTTTAATTGGAAATCATATTTATTTATTGGAAAAATAAAACGAAAATAAAAAAAACGTTCAAACTTACCATAGGACTTGGCAGTAAGATATTAAAAAGATGTAAAGATGAATAAAGCATTAAAATAAGTGATAAAATGAGTCTTAAAATGATTCATTTAATCAATTATGCTAATAACTAAGATAATTTAAATTTATTTATTTATTTGCATCCCATTTACCTTGGAATAAAGAGTAGAGGGGATGGGTAATTGAAATTTCATTTCAAATTTTCTTTACCCAATTGTGGGAGGGGGAGGTGAAATAAATGTTGTTCAAACACTGTTGTGAAAAGTAAGTTTTAAAAAACAAAGTATCTAAGCTTTCAAATAATGCTAATTTAATTACTCAAATGGATTATGAGAAGCCTAATTTTTTTAAGAGAACAAACAAAACTAATTATGCTCTCACATTACTAATGAAAACACTGCCAATGCAGCAAAATGTAAAGTAGCCAAAATAAAACTACTTTTGTAGTATATAAATATAACTCTGTATATATAAAAAAAGATTAACTATTATAAAAATATAATTCTAGAGAGATCATACTTTTACAGTAAAACTAAGTTTTGTACAATAATTCTCTAAATGAACTATCTAATGGAAATCCATGACAGCATCATGATAATGTATTATTATGTATCACACAGTGATTTCTGATCATGAAATATATAAGTGAATTGTTCAATGTCTATATCATGGCATAGCTAACTGTCACAATAAATCCTTTGCTTAATTTTAGGATCAAGATTGTCATTAAAAAATATTTTGCTTTAAGAAAATTTAAATAACAGCATGCTTTCACAAGTCATTAAAATCATATCATGTCCATTATTCTGTAGAATTTTTAAATTCTGTAGGCATGTCAGATCTGTTTCGCATGACACTTACCCTAAAGAAATAGGTGATGATTTTACTTAAAAACTTTTTTGAACTATGCATTTTCACATTAATAGCATAAATTACATAAGAGACAATTCTTATATAGTCAGATGCAACCTAGGATGTTGTATTTACGTCAATTCCCATACATTTGTCAGGTGCCTTATTTGAATTCAAATACCTTCAAGTGTATATCACAATGTACTTTGTTATAAGTTTTAATAAAATACAAGACCAAACCCAAAAGTAGAGACTAACAATTGTTTTAACATAAAGGGTTCAAAAATATTAAAAGTTTGCAAGGAAAGATGTGAAGAGATTCATAAAAAATATGGACCTCTAAATCGTTGTGATAGCATTTGAACCTTTATTTTAGTAATGGAACACAACAGAATCAATGTACATATAATGAAAATGAATTTTCTTACAAACAAACAAAAACTTATTTTGACCGTTTAATTTATTCAATTCATCACTCAGTAATTAGTATTTTAAGAAACTGGATTCAAAGAGCAACATGTCATTGTTCTTTATTTTACTCATACATTCACAAACATATTTATTTACAAGTTAAAGATAACAATTTTACATGAGTTTATGGTTATTACGATAAAAGTGCTGTAAGCTTGTGATAAAAAGACACATGTTATTTACTAGCTGTGTGATGATGACCCAAGTTCTAAAAATTTATTTATATAGAAACAATTTTTATGACTAGCTACATATCATGCTTTATGTTAATCTAATACTGGTTATAAATAGTTTAATATTAATAAAACACAAAATATAAACAATACTTATTTATTTTATATTATAATCGATTGTATATTAAATTTTTCATAACAGCAGATAGTATATATATGGAAATGATTTTCACATGTTAACGCTAGTTTAAATACAGCCAGTTACAGTGCTATTTCACACGAACACATATGTGGTTGATATATTTTAAAAAACCATAATCAAAATTAAAATTTGTATAACAAGGCAGTTGAATATTATTATGGGAAAGAGACAAAAATATTTAATTAATTGCCAATAGTTATAATTTAATATATTTTGTAACAACAATTCTCTAAAGATTTAATAGATCACAATTAATATTATTGGTAAAGGACATAGAAGGCTTAAACGGATCCCATTATATATTTTATATTTTAAAAATTATAAATTGTATAATATCTAAAAAAGAATAGATTATTGTTTATAGTAAATATATGTTTGCATATACTTATATATAAATATTAAAATTATTTTAATAGCAAAAATAAAAAAATAAATTAATTAAGTTTCAATTCATGAGTGAATTTTAATAGTAGTGTAAATTAAAATAGATTTTGATGCTAAAACGAAAAATAATGGATTTTAAAACAATTATCCAATTATTGTTAAGTAATTTTTTTATTACATTTAAAAATAGAAGTAAGATCTGGGGAGATTATTGTTTTGATTACTGTCTGGAACTGAAATTCCATTCTAGCAAGAAAAAAAATTACTTTTTAAGAAAACATCCGTTTCACTTTTAAAGTTAAATAAATTTTATAGAAGTCAGTGCTAATATTACTTTTCCAAATGTATGATATCACAGAAAAGTATTTTAATAGATCAAAGGATACTTGTGTATAATCCTGTCGCTGATGCTTGACAGGTTTTTTTTTTTTTTCCAATTATACATTTCCAGGGGCTTCCAATAATGCTTCAAAACAATATGGCTGATTAGAAGCAGTCATATTTAACATTTTTTATTATTTATTTTTAATACTCTTCTAAAAGTATAAGATTTTCCACAAAAATATGACAATTAAAAATAAAATAAATTCCACAATAGTATGGCAATTGATTGTAATTAAAATAAATGTAATATAAATCAAATAAACCAGGAATAGCTACCATAAAGCATACACCAGTGTCTCTGTACAAGCCAACAAATAACCATTGCTGTGCAAGTATTCTCTCCTTTTGGTTAGTATCCCATAATTTTGGAAATACTCCATTACATGTTCTTCTGTCAATGGAAGATCTCAAATTTTAAACCTTTTAGCAAAATGTTCCCAAAAAAAAGAAAAAATAACAAAGACAGTTAATGACAATCTTACTATTAAATGTAAAAAAGGTCATGACAATTTTCACATTTTAACATTTGTATGTTTTAATATATATAAAAATTATTAATTATATCTTGGGAATGGAATTTGTAAGAGATTTATTAATAGTTTTTAAACTTAGCAGGAATTATTAATATTTTATTAATGTTTATGTTACAATATATATATAAATTAAATCTATGAATGGAATTTATAAGTGATTTATTAATGTTTTTAATGTTAACAGGAATTTATCATCTATTTGTTAATATTTTTTTAAAGTTAACAAATAACACATCATCAGTAAAATATGAAAAAAAAAAAAAAATACTTTGATGCCTTTGAACATGTTTAATTAAAAAATACTGTGTCAAGTTTTCAGTGACAAGGTTATACATGAAAATCTATTGCTAAAATATTAACAGTCCTCTTTCTAAATACAGGTCAATCTGGACTTGTTTTGTTTCTTAATGCAATGAAGTTCACAAATTGAAGTGAGTAATTATTTTATTCTACAAACTGTGACTTTGTTGTAATGATTTGTGCAAATGAGTTTAGTCAATTTCATTATTCAACATGCTATGGAGGATGCTTTGGTAACTAATATTGTAATGATTTATTTCCTGATTTTTTATACCAGGTGGAGCCTCCAAAAGCATACTGAAATTACTAATCAATGAATCTAATATTGTTTGAAAATTGCAATGGGAATATGTGATTTGTTTTTGTTTCAAAAATATTAAATGCAAAAAAAAAAAAAAATAAGATCAAATTTTAAGACCACTTTTATAAAAATAATACTAAAATATAAATTGTAAATAGTTGCATAATTTTAATGAAAAAATAATAAAATTTAAAGTTACATTTGACTTTTTTTTGTCCCCCCCCCTTTTTTTTTTTAAAAAAATTTAAGTAAACAATAATAAAAATGATCTTAATGCAGTACAAGTATAAAGAAAATAAATTTAACAAATTAATCAAGTGTATTCTTTTTTGAAACTAAAAAAGCACCCTCCTCCCAAATATAAAGCAATTCTCTTTTGACTTTACTAGTGATAAGTAGCATTGAATGTGTTCCCTGATATTTTTCAGCAAATTTGCTGAAGATGAAAATGTAGCAGTCTCAATGATATACTTCTCATTGTTTTCAGAATTTTTCATTTGGATTCAACCAAAGGATATTGAATCACCTGTATATGAGATTTAATCAGATTGTCTTAAAGAAGTTAACAGTTGTAGATGGAATGCAAAAAAACCCATGGCATTGATGTCATTGTGGTTCAATCATTTATCATAGTGGAAAAGTGACTCATTTATGCATACTTCCTTAATGATTGGAATCAACGTGGACCTATCTTGGCATAAAAAACACAGAAACAGTGATAAAATTGAATACCCAAAGTCTCTCTACTCAAGACCATGAATTTTTTGGATAACAGTATGGATAATTGGATCCTATAATTTTTTGATTGTTTTGTAGCATCTTACCCATAGTTTTAGCACCCCTCCTCCAATTGATTGCTAATAGCATCCCCTAAAAAATACTGTCCAATTGAATTGTGTATTTGGTATTTTTCTTTTATTTGCAAAATTAAAAAAATCTCATTATTTATGTATTTGTCTTCACATTACTTTATAAAAATCAAAAAACAAAAAGCATTTAATATTTTATTATTGTAAAAGTATGCATTAAATTTGATTTTGACATTATCTGATTGTCATATTTTGTGAAAATGCAAGAAAATGTTACATTTATCGATTAATATTTTCAGTACAGCTTTGGTGGCTCTGCATGATATATAAAATCAGAAATAAAACAGAGCACTTACTATATCAGTACCAGATGCCTTTGTTTAAAGAGATATATTCTTCCATAGCAAAGTGGTAAATAAAATCAAAAATAATTACTAAAATTTATTTACTTTAATCTGCCAAACAAGCTTCTCAAACTATACAAATATTTACATTTTTTTTCTAAAAAAATTATTATCAATATGGCTGCAAGTTATTTAAAGTACTCTTAAGAATGTATTAAGATGAGAACAATATAAGGGAAATTTATAAAGTAAATAAGATTTTTTCTTAATTGCAATAGAAATTAAGTTTTTTTTTTATTAACACCATTTAATTTCATTTGTTCAAGATATATATGCTTTCATACATTTTGATGTACGCAAAAAGAGTAAACCAGAGGCATGTTATCCTATGGACAAAAAGGGCAATTTTCTGGGGTCCACATTAACATAAGGGACCCAAAGTCTCTAAATCAGTATTCTATGCAGCTCCTTATTGTAGTAAAAAAAATGGAAAATTTTTATGATTGTTATCTTTGTATATATATATGAAGTCATTCAAAACTACAATGAATTTTTTAGTTGCCATGTCTCTTCTGCAATAATGGAAGTGATTATAAGATATAAAAGTTATATGTGATTGATAAGTCATCTGCAAAAAGGCAAGCAATAAATAATTTACTATCTATTTTATTTAATAAAAAGACAAAGAAGTACATTAATTTTTTTTGAACACTTCATATAAATTTTATTTAACATATATATAAGAAAAACAATTTCATTATAAGATAGTCAGAAATAATCATTAAACAGCAATCAGAACTTATTAATTAAAAACTAACAGACATACAAACTTTTTCTATCTTTGCTGCTAATTATGAGGAATTTGAACTTATAGACTAAATAATATATTCAGTATAAATTATTTATAAACCTAGCTATTTTCTTTATCTTCCTGAAGGCTTTTTAAAATAATATTTTAGACCAGGATAGTCTATATAAAATTCCTAGATACGTTTTGGAATATCAGGAAGTGAATCTATTCTCAGGAATGACTTTTTTGTTTGCCAATAGACAATCACCTTACTTTGCAAACAAAAGAAATTCAATAACAGTAATTATATCAATGTTGTGAGGACATCATATTTAACACTTATCAATTGAATGGTAGTAATTTCTTATATATATACTGAACAATGATAAAGTTAAGTGTAAAACATTGTGGTTTGGGCGAACTGGTGAGTGCTTTTTCAACACCCAATATGCATCTCGAATATTATAGATCTTTCTTTACATGTTTTTGGTCATATGTTTATGATTTCATTCCTCTACAATGTGTTAAAAGTGGATAAAAGCCACTCTCTATCTTGCATGAGAGTGCTGTAGTGAAAATTACTCTACAGAAATATTATTCATTATTGGATAAATCCCAGTCTAATTAATACTTAATAAAAATTATTAATATACCTTCGTTAAGTGATTTGTGTTAAAGTTGGAAAGACAGCAACGTTTAATACTTGTCAATTAAACTGTAGTAATTTGATATTTAAAAACAATAGCTATTTTTATACAACTAAAAAAGTACTACCTCTATATACACTTTAACGTTTGTGTATATAGAAACTTAAGATAATAAGTTAACTGGAAAATTCCATTACATTTAACGAATAACTTTACTGAAAATTTCCACCCCATTTAAAATATAATAATTTTTAAATTGCTTGCATAATCCATAAATATAAAAATACATAGTAGACATTTCTTTTGCTTGTATAATATATATATAAATACGTACTAATACTATAATTACGTCATAATGTTTTGCATTAATAAACAATCAAAATTATGAATCAGACAAGCGAGGAAAGAGAAAAGAGTACATTTTGATGAGAAAAGAGATGAAAATGATGGTGTGCAATTGGCAGACAAACAATGATTTATATCGAATTGTTTGAATATTATCTGCGATCAGATATATAAATATATGATGAGGCTTATCAAAATATTTCGCCAAATGAGTACATGAATGTATTTTAAATCTAATAAATATTTATTCAAACGATGTCGATAGTGGTATTTTTTAAGAAAAAAAAACTGTTTGTCACATTATACATTTTACAAAAAATAAAAATTGAAATTCTCCCTTATTAATGTTCAAAGCGATTTAAGAAGAGACAGTTTCTACGTTTCCTATGGATATAATTTTAAAAATATATTTAACCATATCTATTTCCAATGCATTACCGAGCTTTCTTTAAATGTATTTAAAAGAATTAAACATTCCATTAAAAATTCGTTAGGCCAAGAAAAATTATGCATTTTGTCAATATTATGCATTGAAAATGGCATTACTAAGTAGGGTTGATTATAAAGAATTGATTAATAACTTTTTTTCCTCATATGTCAAAGCATCGGCCGGGACGCGAACCCACAACCGTCTGCAACCAACTACTTGCTTGCAAGGCTGCTGCGATGACCTCTCGGCTAACAACGCTTGACTTGATTAATAACTTTTCAGCTTAAAAAGTATGGAAAGTGAAAATATAACAATGTTCTTAACATTTTCATTATGATTACGATTTTTATTAGTAATTTATATTCCGTTAAGAGATTATTTTTATTTTTAATTTATAGAAAGTTTGTTTTGATATATTAAATATATACTGTTTTATTTCTCGTTTAGTTCAGCTATTTTAAATTTAATGCAATAAGAAAAACAAAAGGCAGATATCTTTATTGCTCTGAAGTTCATAAAAACCTCTGATCGTGGGATCTCCCAATTGTAAGTCGAACACTCTACCAACTATGCGTGACGTCATATTACATTTTGCAAAAAAATGCATAATGTTTAATCGAGTTCATTTATGAATTTTTCTTGTGGATTATACTTATTCTATATATAAAAGTTTTCTTTATAAATGACATACATGTAATTTGTCTTATTTTTAATAAAATTATATCTACAATTATTATTATTTAGCTTTTTGCATGGGGAAGAGTATACGGAAGTGTTGGACACCCCTCCACCTGAAAAAAAAATTCAACACTATTAGGATTTTCAAATTCAAATTTTCCGTACGCTCCATGAAGTCACAATGCACCTCTGGAAAAAGAATATCTCAAATCAAACATTTTTTCATATTCAGAATGGAAGTGTGTCCTTCCAAATGTTTGCTTTATTAAGTAATTATATAATTATTAGAATTCAATGAAACCACGATATCCACTATGTTTTCTTCTAAGTTCGCTCTTGCATACATTGTTACGTCACTATAGATAATAGCTCAATAAGCTTTGATTACAGTTCATAATGTAACTGTAAGTGTACAATACTTTTCAACATACACATATTAAAAGATTATAATGTGTTTTTTTTTTGTTTGTTAAAATGTAATAATTAATACTAAATTGAGAGAGAACCCATTAATCTATATATTTACTGTACTTGTATTTATTTATTCACTTCCATTCAGAAAAATAAAAATAATAAAGAAACTTAATCTTTATTTTTTAAAAAATAAAATGAACAGGGAAGTTTTAGACTTTGATCTTCTCAAGACTTTGATAATATAGTTTCATTGCAATTAAACACTTGGTCTGCGTAATATTCCTTTTATTCAATAACTCTTCACCTACAATAACATAATCCATATTGATATCTGATTCTATACAGTCACCCTTATTTGCATCAACCAATTTCAGATCTTCATGTAAACTATTTATACAAATTTTCTGATGTAATACAAGAATATCTAATAAGTTCTTTTTTCTACAACTTTTGCTTTTTCACTCAAGAAAGATACTTTCTGATTTTTTTTTACATTTTGTAAAGTCTTTATCTTCTTGCATAAAAGTAGTTTATTAGATGAAATATTGCATCATCTCAAAATTTTGGAGGCAAAGTAAAAATTAAAATTAATATATTTTCTATATAAACGAAATAACTATTCATAAAAGTAATTATATACATGTGAATTGCAACATTTAAAATTTTGAAATAAATGAAAATGTTCTAAAATGGAAACGTGGTTGCTCTTGTAAGTAAAAAATTTTGAAATATGAATTTTAATGTTTTATTTTTGGTTTATATACGTTTTTTGAATAGCGTATAATTGAGGCAAATATACTGATACCTGGGTTGGAGTGCATTTCAGGGCATGGGTTCCCATGCCACCCAGAATGTCTTAAGGCATGCCACCCAGAATGTCTTAAGGCTGTGAATAGAGGAATAGCCTTCAAATATGAAGGTTAGCTTCCAATAAGCAAAGTGCTTTATATATACCATCACTGACAATGGAACAATATTAGTTGAGTGATTACTTTTACAAACTGCTACAATTCCTATGACAGTGGGTGTATAATGGTGCGTGTTGACTACCATTAAATAAGTCAGCAATAGCATTTTTCTATAAGTAATAACAGTGAGAAGGAATTGGTAAATGAATATTCATTTCTTGAGATTCAATTAATGCATTAAGCCTATTTTGGAAATTATTGTCGGACAAAGAAGGCAATGGGAAACCACTTTGCTGTATCTGAGTAGTTCTACATCAATCATTATGTTTAGTGTTGAGACCTTAACTTAGGTTGGCCTTGGTGTCTTCCCAAGAGGAATAGACAACAGACTACTCAGGTCATAATCCTGTGAAATTCTCATAAAGCTCATTCACTATGAGAAGACACATTGACAATTGGCACATGGAATGTAGACTGAGAAAATCTGAGAAATGGAAAAATTGAAAATGAAGTTGTGTATAAATATTGATAGTATAGGATTAAGTGAAGTGAGGTGAGAGAGATGTGGGAAGTAAGTAGAGGAGATATTAAGTTATTTTATTTGGATGGGGATAGACCAATAAATGGAATTGATATTGCTGTTGGAAAAAAAATTGGAATAGTGTGGCAAAGATTTATTGCATTAATGATAGGCTGGTGAGGGTGAGTATAAATGCAACTCCTAGAAATTTGGTAATCATACAAATTTATATGCTGACTACTAGACATGATAATGTTGAATTGTTGAAAAATATAAAGATAGAAGAAATTATTCAACGTTGAAGTATAAAATGCATGTAAATTGCTATTGGAGGATTGAAATGTTTTTTCAAGCAAAGGTAAGGAAAAAAAAATTGATGGAAATTATAGTATTGGTAAAAGAAATGAAAGAGGTAGCCAGCTTGTACAATTTTGTAAAGAGAATGGGTTTGTAACTGCAAACACTTGTTTTAAAAATTATATAACATGTATACATAGGAGGCTTCAGGTGATAGAGAATGTTGTCAAATTAATTATATATTGATTCAGAATAAATATAAAAATGATATTAAGGTTTTGCATGTTTTACGCAGTGCTCATATAAACTCAGATCATAATTTGAATATGGCTAAATTAACATTGAGTTTCAAAAGAATAAAAAGAGAGAAAAGATATGCAAGGTAAGGCTTTGATAAAGTGAGAAAAATAGAAAAAAATAAATTTGGTTTAATAAGTGAAAATGCAATAAAAAGAACTGTTAAAGATGAAAAATTCTGATAATGTTGGTGTAAGATTAAAAAAGGATTCTTGAAACAGCAATAAATTAAATAGGTATTATTCAGCTAAAAAAAACTAAATGATTTTGGATAACTGAAGGTATGCTGGAAAAGATGGAAATATGATAAAAATGGAAGAATGTAAATACTGAGAAAGGGTAAAGTGCATATAGGAAAATTAATAATGAGCTAAGAAGAGAAACAGACATAGCAAAAGAAAAAAGGTTGGAAGCAAGAATGTAGAGAAATAGAAATGCTTTAACAAGTGAAAAAATATGTTCTGGTAGTTAATATGATTAGAAATGTCACTTGGGACAAAAAAAATTGATAGCAAGTGAAACTTCAGATAAAATTGGAAAGAGATTAACTGATAGCAATTATACATTAAACAGATGGAAAGAATATTTTCAGTGTATATTTAAAAGAGATAATAATTTAATTAATTATGAGCTTAAAAATGAAGAAGACACTGAAGTATATGATAAAGGTATGGACATATGGACCGATGAAATAATGAAGTCAATTGCACAAATGAAGTATGGTAAGGCTGTTGGATTTAATGGAATATCCATGGAATTTTTGAAAAAAATGGAAGAACTTACTATGAATAAAATAGTTGGACTTTACAATTTGATATATGATAGTGTAGTTTGTCTTGAAGATTTTTTAAGAACTATAATGATTTCAATTGCAAAAAAAAAGAAAGCTGTTAAATGTGACAAATAGAAGAAAACAAGTTTAACATCGCATATTTTTAAAGTTTTGTTGAGGATTTTAACTCAAAGAATTTATGGGAAAGTACAGTATTATCTTGGACAAGATTAGCTCAGTTTTCAAAGAGGGGGAAGTACAAGAAATGTTCTAAGCATTTATAGAACTATTGAAGAGAGATATTGAAAAAGGTAAAGAAATTGGTATATGTTTTGTAAATTTGCAAAAAGTATTTAATAGAATAATCTGAAATAAACTTATGATCATTTTTAAAAATAAATAAGTATTTTAAAAAGAGATAGAATTGATTTGGAATATGTATATTAAACAAATGATAAGAAATGTGAAAAGAATAATGAGTCTGATAAAGTGAATATAGAATGAGAATGGAAGCAGTATGTTCTGTTCTTTTTTATTATTTATTTAGAACATATGCTAAATAATTATTTAGAGTGTGGTGAAACAAATTTTTGAGGTAGAATAATAAAATGTATAATTAAAATAGGTAAAATTCTCCATACAGTAGTGCCACTTAGTGCAATCAGAGTAATCAATGGATGCCAGCAAGTTTGTGCATAAAATCCCCATCTAGTGCCTACTCATCCAATATTCCCAGACTAGTTTCTGGCTTGTGGCCTTCATCAGTGAGGAGCTTTGGATCTGAGAGCACTGCACCTAGATATTAGGATCTAATGCAACCCTCCAGCAGCCATCTTCTATCTCTACTTAACTACAAAACTATGAGAATAAAATTGAATTGTGTTTTCAATCTAAGCTCAATAGCTTATATAGTCATGTGGGTCTGAACCCAGTTCAGTACCCATACATTTTGGTGACTTTGGCTCTTTAAAAACCATAGCCACCATTACCCTATTAGGCAGGATTGGTGTTAAACCACTAAACATCACATAACCACTATTCATTATGCTAGCACATAGCTGTTATTAAAATAGGCAAAACTCTCTATACATTGATTACTCTGGTTGGCACTCAGTGGCACTACTGTAAAGAGAGTTTTACCTGTTTTAATAACAGCTATGTGCTAGCATAAGGAATAGTGGTCATGTGATGATTAGTGGTTTAAAATGTATAATATTTTCAGATAATATGACTCATAATAAAGATGAGGATGAAAAGTGTTTTCAGAATATGTTGAATAAATTAGAGGAAGGATGATTATGGGATATCGAATGAAGATTAATGTTGAGAAGACATTTTAAGGATAGGCAGGAATGCAAAAAAACTGCATGTTAAAAATTCAAGTTATAATAGTTCAACAGATAAAAGGATTTAGATATTTAGAAAGTTAGTTAAGTGAGAATGGAAGAAATGAATATGCAGTTAAGAGAATAGAATTGGAAAAGGATGCATTTATTGAGAGAAAAAAATATTTTGTGGATGTTTAAAGAGAGAATTAAGAAAATATTAATTGAATGCTATGTGTAGAGTGTACTATTGTATGATTGGGAAAAGTTGATAATAAGTAACAAAATTAGAAACAGACTGGATGTCTTTAAGATGTGGACATGGAGAAAAATGAAAAAAAATCAGATGGATGAATAGAATAGCAAATGAAAAAGAAAAGACAGAAAAGATTGACATTGTTGAATGATATAAAAGATGGGAAGAGTTACATGGAATTGAAAAGCTAAGCAATGAAGAGAATGGAATGAGAAAAGTGGATGAATTGATACTGTAATATCTGTCCATGGACCATAATATTATCGACGATAAGGATACTACAAACATTATGGCTTTACTGTCATTGTCTTTAATTGACATATGGATTTTATAAAAATTTCTTGATTGAATTATATGGTTTAAAGTCAAGCATTGGTGGCCTTGTGGTTAGCATAGCTGCCTTCCAAGCAGCTGGCACAGGTTCACTTCCTGGTCAACGCTTTGACATATGAGAAAAAAATTATATGGTTTGAAAAAAAAATTATTATAGTAAAATGAAATCAAAATGACTTGTCTATTAAAATATTAAGCAGTCAAATCTTAAACCCAAATATTAAAAACACTTCAATATCAATATCCATACAAAGTGAAGTAAGTGTGTGCTTACAATAGGATATGTTGAAGTGAAACTTCCCATTGAGAATTTGTGTTATTACTGCCTTGCTATTATACTGATATTTTATAAAAAATAAAAAAAAGCTCAGAATTTCCCATTAAAAGTAGTAATGCCATATTTATATAATATCATTTGCTGTGTTTAAGTTGACAAAAAAGGTTGAATGCAAATTTAATAATAATTTAACTAATGCCATCTATGGGCTTAATATTAATAGAATAATATAAAGAGCATAGCTTTAGAGCAATCCCAATTTTAATTAATATTGCTTTCAAATTGACATTGATATATATATATTATAATGTCTGAAGAAATAGGTGACTTAACGTATCTGCAATACTGGGCACCACTAGGCATTTGAACCTAGAAAATTTATATAGTAGCCAGATACGTAAGTACAAAAAATATATATATTTTATACTGGTTGATTCCGATCGTTAGCCCATCGTCACTAGCTCAGCAAAGTAGCAAAGATTTATAATTATAAATTCTTATCTAAGACTATTTTTTAATATTAAACAAAGAATAAAATAAGCCACTGCCAGTAATTAATACACAAACAATATTTATTTATGCACATATATAATCATTTGAAAATTTGAGGAATAACTTTTATTATTTAGATTTTAAAATTAACTTTTGATTTAAATTATTATTTTTAGATTTTAAATCATCCACACAGATTAAATTTATACCTATTTTAAGATTGTCAGGTATGACTAAAATGCATAGATTAGCATTTGAAAAGAAAATATTCTATCCCTTATTTAACCTTAGGCCAAAAGTTCACAGTCAAACTGGCATCAATCCATCTGATACATTGATGTATTCAATGTAGCATGAAAATACAACAGCACATATATACTATACTGTCAGGAATGTACATCTGAACAGTATAGTTAGAGAAGACATTGTCACTTGTCCAATACAGGAATGTTACATCTGTATGGCAAGAACAATAAAATAAAAACTCCATAGGAAAAGACTGTGGTCCTTTTTGCTGACTTACAATCCCATCCATAAGCAAAAGGGGTTGTGCAGCATATACAGCGATTCTGCATGTAGCAAACCTCATACTACAACTACTAATTACACCAATATATCCAATCCATTGACCCAATTTAACTACGAAACAAATAACCTAAGATTACCCTCCCTTAAACTATATATAACTTTACAAATCTATATAGCCATTCACGCCCGACTTAAATTTAACATTTATATATGTTTGCACCGATGAATTTTATAAAATTTGTTTTATAATGTTGAGTATAGATCAGCTGCATAGATTCCACGGCCAAAAACATTTCAAAATAAACATAACTGATCAAAATACAAAGTCGTTGATAATGTCAATTGCAGAGG
Organism: Epiperipatus broadwayi; assembly: GCA_028023455.1. Taxonomy (NCBI): domain Eukaryota; kingdom Metazoa; phylum Onychophora; class Udeonychophora; order Euonychophora; family Peripatidae; genus Epiperipatus; species Epiperipatus broadwayi. The sequence goes on along the minus strand of JAQFVV010000177.1, from coordinate 959,707 downwards.
GAATACAAGAAACCCAATGGCATTCATCATAAGATGCCACGTTGACATCGATGACTTATATATTCTAATTGAATATGAAAACCACAACATAATTAACCGCTAACGAATCCATGCAACATCCATACCCAACTTACATTTCATGCATTTAAATAATTTATACAAATAAATATTAATAGAAATTAAAAAAAATGGAAATGATTTTTTTTTAGCAAACACAAATATATATAATTTAAACATTAATTATCAATTTAAAAATCAAATAAGAGTTCATTTTAAAATTTACATTAGCTGAATCTTTAAAAAATGATGAAAGTTTTTAATTACTTTTTTTTTTGTTAATTTGTAAAGTTCATAGCTCATGGTAGAAGAGTCCAGGTTCCTGTTTTTAATTCCTATGACATCTCCATTGGAAGACCGATCTGATGTTCTGGAGGTGGCATTAGCTGTCTCCATTCTGGTATTACAGTCACTTCATGTTTTTTAAAATAGAGAGTGTGATATGTGCATCCTATCACACCTCTCAAACACAAAAAAGCTGGAACTGTTCTTAATTTTAATATTTTTCATTTTATATCATCCACACAGATTCAACGAACAAATGTCACTAATCCATCATTTTCATTAGGGTCTGAGCTGAGGCTTGGTGGTTCCATTGGTCAAGCTAATTTCTTAATTTCTTATCTATCTTTCATCAGACTTTTTAATTATACAAGAGCCCCAAAAGCTAGCTTGCTTTTCAATTAATTTATAAAACAATTATTTCCATTTACAAAAATATACTATCTTTAAATCTTGTACTTTTTATAACAAAGTACATTCAAATACTTTTATTTATTAAAAAAAAATATTTTTAAAGTTTTGCATCTGCGCGAATATATATACGTTTAACAACTCTTTAATTTTTTTTTTTAGCTTTTAGATTTTTAATAAATTTATTTTTATTTGCAAACTTAGTTTTTATTTTAAATTAATGTAACGGCATATTTATATATCATTACATATCAGTAAACTTCCTCAAAAAACAAAAACATTAAAAAGAAAAAAAGAATTTACTTAGTGTTAGTAATTACATTACACAAATTGATTATATATTAAACTTTCAAAAAGACAAAACTTTATTTTTTAAAAGACAACACAGTAATTACACACAAATATGATAAAAAAAATGTTGACTGTTTATTCTTTACTACCAGCTAAATTTCTGCCCACTCACTTCCAAGTTTCTTTTCTTCTACTTTTAACTATTACTTAGGCATGTTAAATGCTTGGATTTTAAATAATACTTTTTTTTAAAAAAAAATTATGATTTATATTAATTAATTACGTTTTATTTATTACTTTCTATTCCTCGTATTTATCTAAACATCTTAGTGGCAGTACTTTAAAACAACATTTAAAGTATAACTTTACGTTAATACAAAAAAATACATACACATTTCAGAAAAAATATTACTGGCTTGATTCATTTTTAAAATTCTCATGCTCTCATGGTTTATTAAAGATTGGCTCATGTTGGGTTGCCAATTATAATGATCAGGGAGATAGGAGACTTAATGTATCTGCACTACAGAGTGCCACTAGGCATTTGAACATAGAAAATTTATATAGTAGGCAGATACGTAAGTACAAAAAAAAATTATTTTATACTGGTTGATTCCGATCTTTAGCCCATTGTCACTAGCTCAGCAGAGTAGCAGAGATTTATATTTATATATTCTTATCTAAGACTATTTTTAATATTAAACAAAGAATAAAATAAGCCACTGCCAGTAATTAATACACAAACAACATTTATTTACACACATATATAATCATTTAAAAATTTGAGGAATAACATTTATTATTTAGATTTTAATATTAACTTTTAATTTAAATTATTATTTTTAGATTTTAAATCATCCACACAGATTAAATTTATACCTATTTTAAGATTGTCGGGTATGAATAAACTGCATAGATTTGCATTTGAAAAGAAAATATTCTGTCCCTTATTTAACCTTAGGCCAAAAGTTCACAGTCAAACCACCGTCAATCCATCTGATATATTGATGTATTCTATGTAGCATGAAAATACAACAGCACATATATACTATACTGTCAGGAATGTACATCTGAACAGTATAGTTAGAGAAGACATTGACTCTTGTCCACTACAGGAATGTTACATCTGTATGGCAAGAAGAACAATAAAATAAAAACTCCATAGGATGAGACTGCAGTCCTTTTTGCCGACTTACAATCCCATCCATAAGCAAAAGAGGTTGTGCGGCATATACAGCGATTCTGCATGTAGCAAACCTCATACTACAACTACTAATTACACTGATATATCCAATCCATTGACCCAATTTAACTATGAAACAAATAACCTACGATTATCCTCCTTTAAACTATATATAACTTTACAAATCTATATAGCCATTCATGCCCAACTTAAATTTAACATTTATATACGTTTGCACTGATGAATTTTATAAAATTTATTTTATAATGTTGAGTATAGATCTGCTGCATAGATTCCACGGCCAAAAACATTTCAAAATAAACATAACCGATCAAAATACAAAGTCATTGATAATGTCAATTGCAGAGGGAATACAAGACACCCAATGACATTCATCATAAGATGCCACATTGACATCGATGACTTATATATTCTTATTGAATATGAAAACCACAACATAATTAAGCGCTAATGAATCCATGCAACATCCATACCCAACTTACATTTCATGCATTTAAATAATTTATACAAATAAATATTAATAGAAATAAAAAAAAAATGGAAATGATTTTTTTTAGCAAACTCAAATATATATAATTTAATCATTAATTATTAATTTGAAAATCAAATAAGACTTCATTTTAAAATTTAGATTAGCTGAATCTTTAAAAAAAATTGACAAAAGTTCTTAATTACTTTTTTTTGTTAATTTGTAAAGTTCATAGCTCACAGTAGAAGAGTCCAGGTTCCTGTTTTTAATTCCCACAACATCTCCATTGGAAAACTGATCTGATGTTCTGGAGGTGGCATTAGCTGGTTCCATTCTGGTATTACAGTCACCTCATTTTTTTTAAATAGAGAGTGTGATATGTGCATCCTATCCCACCTCTCAAACACAAAAAAGCTGGAACTATCCTTAATTTCAATATTTTTCCTTTTATATCATCCACACAGATTAAAATGAACAAACATCACTAATCCATCATTTTCATTAGGGTCCGAGCTGAGGCTTGGTGCTTCAATTGGTCAAGCTAATTTATTTATTTTCTTATCTATCTTTCATCAGACTTTTTAATTATACAAAAGCACCAAGGGCTAGCTTGCTTTTTAATTAATTTATAAAACAATAATTTCCATTTACAAAAATATTCTATCTTTAAATCTTGTACTTTTTTATAACAAAGTACATTCAAATACTTTTATTTATTAAAAAAAATATTTTTAAAGTTTTGCATCTGCGCGAATATATATATACGTTTAACAACTCTTTAATTTTTTTTTTTAGCTTTTAGATTTTTAATATATTTGTTTTTATTTACGAACTTAGTTTTTATTTTAAATTAATGTAACGGCATATTTATATGTCGTTACAATATATATATATATAGTAAACTTTACTCAATTCAATTTCAACTTATGCCTCTCTATAGTAATTATCACATTTTTTTCAGATTTTTCAATGAAAAGCAAACAGTTTGTTGTTAAGCATATGTTTTTGTCAACAGCAGAGATCAGCAATAGTCTAAAAATTAGGCAAGACATCAACAAACAGAATCTAATTTCTATATAATCTCAATTGCAATGTTCAATTTGTATTTATTTAATGTTAATAAACAAGGTAAAACTTTCAATAAAACCTATTTCTTACAGAAAATTATAAAATCAAATGCTTTATTTTTAAAAATTCCATAGTTTAATTCTTATGATGTGATGTGATGTGGTTACTTCTTTATCAAAGTCAGTCATCTCTCAGACAATATGTCCAGAAAAAATCTGTTAGTCATTTTATCTAATCCTTCCATTCTCATATTCTTCTCTATCAACTTCCATCCCATTTCCACAACATTTTCATTCACTCTATGGGTACAACTAGATCCCTTTTATCTATTTCCAAACAAAGCATAAAAACCAAGAACCAACTTTCTATATAATTACTTTGTTTATATTTATTCTTTTACAACTTTTATTTGTCCTCCTTCTTCTTATAAGAATTTACATTTAATTAATGGGTGCCTAATATTTAACATGCCTTCCTTACATGAGTTGCAGACTAAATCACCCACAGTTATCTTTTTATGTGTATATTTCCTTGTTGCTTATGATCCTGTTCAAGCCTTAAATAAAAAACTTATTTCCTTTCTATTATCATTAATTAATTCACAACCAACATTCTGTTTATCTTTATATATATTTGAACTCTGTTTACTCCCCATACTAGTTCTCCATCTCTCAACACCCTATTTTTTATTATTGCATTTATTTTTAATCATGTTTTGCCACTATAACACTCAACAAATTTCCTAATACAATCAACCCACCTTATGTACAAATATAACCCAGTAAACATCACATGATCACCATTTCTTATGCTTGCTCAAATTGTTAAAACAGGCAAATTTCTCCATACAGTACTGTCGCTCAGTGCAATCCTGAGTAATCAATGGATGCTAAAAGGCCTGTACATAAAATATCTAGCTGATCTCTACTCATCCAATATTTCCAGACTAGTTTCTAGCTTAGAAATTTTATCAGTGAGGAGCCTAGGATCTGAGAGCATTGCACCTAAATCTTAGGATCTAATGCAACCCTCCAGAAGCCACCTTTTATCTCTACTTAACTACAAAACTATGAGTCTAAAATTGAAAACAATATTTTTAATCCAAGATCAGGTCTGAAATCAGTTCAGCACCCATATATTTTAGTGCCTTTGGTTCTTTAATAATCATAGCTATCACTATGCTATCAGGCAGAATTGGTATTAAACCACTAAACATAACAAAATCACTATTTCTTATGTTTGCTCAAGTTGTTAAAAACAGGCAAAATATTATTATGTTTTCAAATTTTAGACTCATAGTATTGTAATTAAGCAGGGATAAAAAGTGGCTTCAGGAGGGTTGCATTAGATCCTAAAATCTAGTTGCAGTGCTCTCAGATACAAGGCTCTTCACTTGAAAGCACAAGCTAGAAGCTAGTCTGGGGATCTTGGATGAGTAGGCTCTAGATAGGGATTTTATGCACAAGTCTTCTAACATCCATGGATTACTCTGGCTTGCACTGAGAGGCACTACTATATAGACCATTTTGCCTGTTTTATGTGCAAATGTATTGACATAAAGTCTTTATCTAAATCTTCTGCATACTGACATATCTTTTCACCTATCTTGTTGCCTGTCCTTTACTTGTAATACAATTATATATTATTTTGGCTATTTTTGTTTTTGGCATCTCTCATATAAAATCTTGACCATCACATTTTTCCTCCTTTGCCATCAACACATCTGCATCTAATGCATGTCTTCCTACTTCCCTTTGTACTTTTACTATATCATCTAATGCTCTGTACTAACTCATAATTCATGATTGCAATAAGTTAGCCCTACTTTCTTTTTCTTCTATACAAGTTTTGCTATATCATTTTCATTGTATGAAAATACTGTTAATTTCTTTATCCATTCCATACTTTTCTTTGCTTCACTTATCAATTTTTCTCCCATTCATCCAAGAAATTCTTTTGATTAATTAAGCCAATTCCCAAAGAGTTATACCTATTCACCACATTTAATTTTATATCCCCCCAAAAAAATATTTCTCTTTTTTGACCAACATTTAACATCATTATTTTTGATTTTCCTCCATTAAATTTGATCCCATCTCTTTACCCATCCTTGTGAAAATTTTCAGCACACCTTTTCTGTGCACAATAAAATATCAGAAAATCAAAGACTTGATAATGTATATACTTCATTGTCATATATTACTGGTATTATCTCTATTTCTAGTCATTCTCTTTCCATCTCCATTTCTGTCAAATATAATAAAAACAAAATAGGTGGCATAAGGTATCATTGTCTTAGTCTCACCCCATACCTAACTCCATCAGATTCTATATTTCTTAATTGATGCATATAGTAAATATTGTCATACAATCCCAAATTTATTATACATACCCATAATCTATTTCTATTTATTCTATCATATATAACTGCCAATCTGTATTTCTTACTCATATATATATATGAAAAACAAAAAAACAAGTTAAAACTTGCTAATGCTTGTATTTATGACAATAGATGGCATTCTACCAAAAACACTGTCAAGCGTAGTTTTTTGTTTACATAAACATCAGAGCAAGCATTTACTATCTCTAACTTTAATTTCCATCTTCAGATCATGATTTCAAGCTATTTTCTATCATCAGTGAAGGACAGGAATAAAAAAAATAGATCTAAACACAAACTCTGAGCATTTATGAAACAGTTTCTATTCAGCTTGCAAGCATGAATCTCTTAGACACATAATGTCTTCAAACTCAGCATAGCAAGCCAGATAGCTAGATGGGTCTGATCTCAGTTCAGCATCACCACATAGTAGAAGCCTCTCAATATATATCATTGCAAGAAAGACCTCAAAGGTAAATTTATGAAAAACAAAAAAACACAAGTTAAAACTTGCTAATGCTTGTATTTATGTCAATAGATGGCGTTCTACCAAAAACTCCGTCAAGTGTAGTTTTTTGTTTACATAAACATCAGAGCAAGCATTCACTATCCCTAACTTTAATTTCCACCTTCAGATCATGTTTTCTAGCTATTTGCTATCATCAGTGAAGGACAGAAATAAGAAAATAGATCTAAACACAAATTCTGAGCGTTATGAAACAGTTTCTATTCAGCTTGCAAGCATGAATCTCTTAGACACATAATGTCTTCAAACTCAGCATAGCAAGCCAGATAGATACATGTGTCTGATCTCAGTTCAGCAACATGTGTCTAAGAGATTCACGCTTGCAAGCTGAATAGAAACTGTTTCATAAACGCTCAGAGTTTGTGTTTAGATCTATTTTTTTATTCTTGTCCTTTACTGATGATTGCAAATAGCTTGAAATCATGATCTGAAGATGGAAATTAAAGTTAGAGAAAGTGAATGCTTGCTCTGACGTTTATGTAAACTAAAAAAACTATGCTTGGTGTTTTTGGTAGAACATCATCTATTGTCATAAATACAAGCGTTAGCAAGTTTTAACTTGTGTTTTTTTTGTTTTTCATAAATGTACCTTTGAGGTCTTTCTTGCAATGATATATATTGCAGAGGCTTCTACTATGTGGTGATGCTGAACTGAGATCAAATCCATGTAGCTATCTGGCTTGCTATGCTGAGTTTGAAGACATTACGTGTCTAAGAGATTCGTGCTTGCAAGATGAATAGAAACTGTTTCATAAATGCTCAGAGTTTGTGTTTAGATCTATTTTCTTATTCTTGTCCTTCACTGATGATAGCAAATAGCTTGAAATCATGATCTGAAGGTGGAAAGTAAAGTTAGAGATAGTGAATGCTTGCTCTGACATTTATGTAAACAAAAAACTATGCTTGATGGTGTCTTTGATAGAACACCATCTATTGTCATATATACATATTGTACCCTTTTGTTTAGGTAAGAATGGATTAGTACTATCAATTTACTGTAAAATTTTAAAGTTGAGTAAGGGAATGATGTATGTTATGTGTTGATTATCTTTTAATAATCTAATTAGGGCAAGTAAAAGAATTGATGTATAATATTGTGTTATTATTTGAAAGAAAACAGTTAACTAAAAATCGTTATAAGATTATATGGTTGGGAGAACTGGCCATAGGAAATTCTGATTTAATAAGTCTTATAAATAAATGATTAAAGTAAATTTTAAAAGTAATACTTTAAAGTTAACAAATAGATTATTTAATAGTAATAATTGTATTTAATAGTTATATTTAAAAAATCATTTGATTAAAAGTAATAATGTGGGAGAAAAGTGCATATTTGATTTTATAATATTAAAATAACTGTTTTAAATTTTGCTATAATATTGTTTTATGTAATATTTTATAAATTAAATTATTTATTTTAGTTTCATTTAAATTATTAGCGTCTCATTTATTTTTGTAAATCATGTGACGTGTAATATTCACACCTGTGCTTGAGAATAAAATAATATTTTCTGTTATAAATATTAGGTTAGGTTTTTAAAATAAATATAATACATAAAATCAGATTTGTGTTTTATGTTGAAAATAAATATGTTTTGTTCAAAATAAGGGTAGAAATGGTAATAAATATTATAATGTGATTTTTAAAATTTATTTTAAAGTATTTATTAAGTGTAAATAAAATATGAAAATTAATTAAGAATTGAATATAATAAAAATAAATATTTAATAAATAATTATTAGTTTTAACTTTAATCTGGCATTCATTTACCAGGGTTGTTGAAGTAAGCATTGTTGAAATTGACCAATGAAATCTGTAAATGTTGGAGGTATAAAACAGATGTGCCGGAATTTCTAGGTCATTATTATACTATTGTACCATTATAGTGTTATACCATCATTATTGTTACCACAACTTCGGTAAATTAATTGATAGAATAATAGTCAATTTTATTTTATTTAAAATTCTAAAAGTACAGTAATTTATTGTTATAAGATCGTGATATGGAGATGCGAGGCTAAAAAAAAGTAATTCCTTACTTGCTAATTTATTTCATCTAATTTATCATTAACTTAAACATGGAAAAGTCATCACTGAATGTAAATTTATTGATGGAACTGTTCAATTATTATTTTCATACTAGGCACATATTTTTGCCTATGTTAATCATTCATGTTGATTTATGATTGAATTTCACAACTGGGACTTCATAGAGATTTAGGAAAGTTTGACAGAAATGGAGAATAAAAGAATCTGACAGGCTTTTATTCAAAAAGCTTAGTTAAAATAAAATAGTAAGGTTTTTTTAAAAAAAAACTTTTAGCGTAACAAAAACAATTATTTTAAGACGCTAAGATATTTCTTTTAAAACTGGGATTTTTAAAAAAAGATATAAAGTTAAGATTATTAGCAATATGATTTTTATCATCTTTGAAAATCTTTAAAAAGATAATTAGTGTATGCTGGACATACAAAAGGTTTCCCAAAACTTATTTGTGGAAAATATTTTAAATCATCAGCTAACGCTGGGAATTTTATTTGTTGTATCAGAGAACATAGAGCATCAGAAAATATGGATAAAAGTTATAAGAATTTGGAAATTGTTTTAGCGATAAATATCAAAAGTATTTTTAATACTATATTTACATAGCAATGGAATGCATGAATTATTTACAATTTTGGAGATAAAGAATAATTAATTACATCAATCTGGATATTATGAAGTAAAAAGTGAACTTACCATATTTAGTTTAGAACAGTCATCTTGAATTTATGTGTTGCAATGTGAAATATCAGAGCATGCATAGTTTTTGGCATCAAAAGTGTGATTAATAATGTTGTACTAGAAGAAAAAGACACTTCCTTTAATGAACTTTTTATTGAGGAAAAAAGAACATTTCATCTCAAGAAGTTTTAATGGAATTGTTGTAAATATAACTTTAAATTATTTCTTTTGCTAAAAAATTAATATTAATGCTTATTCCCAGTATAGAGATAGAGTAGGAACATAGAACATTAAATTATTTACTAACCTATTGATTAAATTGTTATTGTAAAAAAACTCTTTAATAATTTTTTTTTAAAAAAATTAATATATTTAAAAAGTGTGATAATGTGGAATAAATGATAATTAAAATGTTTTATTTAGTTCGTGATCCAGAAGTCATCAACTAAGTAATTGCCAGCAGAGATTACTTATGGTAATAATGTAAAAATATTGATGATTTTATAATGTATTTTATTATTTTGTGTCAATGTATGGGGACATATATAAACCAGGATACCTACACTTACTTTATTGTTTATTTAGTCATTTTAAAGAATATACATACTTTTATTGATATCATAAAGATATTTAAACATAAGGGAAATATAAGTATATGATTCTGTTATAACTGAACTTAGTGTTCATTTTAAGTGATTATGATATTAAAATAAGACATTGATGCTGATTGTTTATACTTAAGTTTGAGAGTTTCCAAAGGATGAAATAATCTTGTCTTATTAGTCAGTTAGATTGTTATTTTAAAACATGAATTTATTTATTGTGATAGAAATGTGGGAATGAATTTAGTGATGTAAAGTGATAGATCTCTAATGATAATATTTTAGTATTCGGTTAAATGAGACCAAGATAATATTTTATGTAGGGTTTATTTATATGGGAATAAGAGTAGACTATAGTGATGATTATGCAAGTATAGATAACATAGCCCTATAGCTTGTATATATTCATGGCAGTGCTTGTTTCTGTGTGTTAAAGTTTAATGTGCCATAGTGCTGAATAAATAGCCTGGACATTATATTTAGTAGTGGAGGTTATTAAATGAATAAGTCATACCTCATTTCTTATACACTGTGACCATGATGATTAGTTGATAAAGGTGTTATTAAGTTAAAGTTATAGTTTATTCCATATACCTACTTGTTTACTTATTATTAAAATTTTCTTGGATTACATCGTAAAGGATGGTAGTTAAAATACGAAATAATAAATAAGTTTGGAAATACAGAATTGCTGTTGAAGTGGATAAGTTATGTTATTTAAAATAAAAATAAATATAAAGATTATAAGAACATGATTTTATCAATGAAAGAATCATAAAAATCTTCATATTTAAAAATAATTTTACTTTTTTTATAAAAATAAAGAATTGATAATTAAAAGGTGGTTTTATAAAGATATTATTTAATTATTAAGTATTTTTCAAAGACATACTTATAATGCATATTTTTTTCTTTACAAGTAAAGGGACCAAACTAAATCGTGTTTAATGAATATAAGTAATCATAAGTTTTGTGAAAGTGATTTTATGATAACACACTAATACATACATTATATTTAAAATCTAAAGTAATGATTAGTAAGCAGTTTAGTTTAATTGCATGCTCTTAATAAAGGTCATTCACATCATTATTTAGTGAGGAATGACTATATGGAATAATAAAATTATTTTTTTTAAAATACTAAATAACAAGCATAATTCCATATTGAAATAATTATCTTATATTTTTTAGAACATATTGACTTACTAAAATTCAATAAATGTAATAAAGATCCTATAATAATAATTTTGAAAATAAGAGATATTTTTAAGAAGAATGTTCTGTAGCCTATATTTTAATTCATTTAATTTGTTTTTTTGGAAAAGTACATAAATTTAAATAAACAGAATTCCTTAAGATTGTAAATAATGTAAATAATTTTATTGTTAAGTTTGTTAATAAAATTGTTAAACTTGTTTTTTTAAGTCTTGGTGTTGACTCAATTTCTCCACATCACAAATTACATAATCACAGATAATTATAATTAAGACATAGTATTTGCGCAGCATAAATAAAGTTATTATTTAAGAGTTATAATGTTTTATGGACATGATTTTATTTAAGAAGTTTCATGTATTATATCATTATGGTGGTCATAAAACAACCACAGAATATTTACACTGAATTATGTTAGTAATGATTGCCACATATTCTCAGATTATAATATCATATCATATATGTTTGTTTAAGATGTCATATGGATAATAGAAAATTACATTACATTATTATTATGTGATATACATAAATAGTATTACAATTAGAAAAGATATGACAGTAAATTATAGATTGAAGATTAATATTATTATCCTATTAGTATTGGTATTAGTTAGATGTAGTTAAGAATGATATTAAATCCATTATCATGGATTACAAAAGTTATAATTATTTTAGAATTATTTTAAAAGAACCTGAGATAACTTGAGCTAAATTATTTTAATAGAGATATTCAGATTAATTTATTGAGAATCATTTACTTAATTAATTTTGATTAAAAACATAGGAATACTATAGATGTAGTGTTTAAGTAATAAGAGTAAGGATAGTATTATTATGCCATTAAGGTGATATCCTGTAGGATATTGACTTAATTTATTCGTTTTGCCACTTGTAAACTCACTTCATAGTCTCATGATTTTATTAAATATTTATTTATTTAATTTATAAAACAGAACTATATTATTATTTATTAATTAAGATAGTTGAATAATGGATAGTATTAAATAATATAGTTATTATTGATTTAGATACATTTTAGATGAACATAATTATTTATCTGAGCTAGATTAATTTATTGTTATTGCATATTTCCTGGAAGTAAGGGTACAATATATACATATATATATATATATATATATATATATATATATATATATATATATATATATATATATATATATATATATATATATATATATATATATATAAGTTGTGTGACTATAAATAAACTATCTCCTATATGCCTATCAATTTTAAAAGTTTCTTGCATTTCTCAGATTATATTATTTTCTTCCATCCATTTTGCCACTGTTCCAGCCACCATACATGCTAAAACTTTATATAACACTGGTGTTACAGCTACTGGCCTATAATTGTTTATCTTTCTATCATGCTTACCCCTTCCTTTAAATAATGACTCTTATTTTTATCCAGCTATCTATAGATTATGTCTTCTGTGCCATCTTATTAGAACTTCTGTAGATTTAATTTTGCCCTATTTCCAAAAATTTCATCACTATCTCTTCTGCCCATTCACCTAAACCTTTTGTATTTCCACATTTCAACTTCTTCCCTGCTTCATTCAACTCATTACCATCACTATGTGCTTCTATCTTTGTTATCACTCTGACCATCACATCTAATATCTTTTCTATATCCATTACATTCTTATTTAAGATTTTCTCTAATTCTTCTCAAGAGCTATTCTCTTTCTCCTCACCATTTAGTAATACTATTTTTCTTGCTCCTACATTTTTTCTTTTATTTCCAAAATGTTTTTCACATATCTTTTCCACTTTTATTAATATCCTTCAATAATCTACTATTTAATTTCATTCACTCTCTATAATTATCTATTTTAGCCAACCTTTTTATTTAAATATTTCCCTCGTGTAATTAACATCTTTTTCACTTTCTTTGTTTCTAATAGCATATTCATATTCACTGCATGTTTTGCCCTCTCTTTTACACTTTTACTAATTCTCACTTTTCTATTACTTTTATTCTTCTGAATGTTCTCACCTAAAACCCTATTTGCCACTATTGTATTTTTCCACAGCAGTCTTTATGTTCATCCCAAACAAACTTTTTTCATAATTTCTTCTATTTTTATTTTATATTCTTCTAATTTATTTTTATCATTTACTCTCCATCTACATCTTGCACTATTCTTTATACTTTTATTATTATTTTCCATCATATCACTAACCATTTCCATTATAAAGAAATTCTGAGCACTATTACATACTCTGTCTCTTTTTATTATCAAACATTTTAATTTTACATACTTTATTCATTCCCTTTTTGTCTACTAATACATAATCTCCTTGTGTGAAATATATCATTTTTTGACCATGTGTATTACCCCTCATAAATATTTGATAAATTCCCAATCCTCAAATTCACTCACTGACAAAAAATTTCAAAAGCTGTCCATTTTTGTTATCGAAGTCACCAATTGCAACAATATGCCCATTCATATCCTCTATAACCATTATTTTCTTGTTTTTTTTTTTGAAACTCTGGATGTTCTTTAATAGGCATTTATATATGCTACTGTTCTACTTTATTATAAAGTGAATATCTCCACTGGCTATATATACTTTATCCACCTTCCATTCTTGTTTTCCTAATCTTATCTCAAACCACAAATGTTCTGGACACTTTACAGTATTTAAATATTTTTTGACATAACTCATACCCCACCACCCCTTTTTTTTCTACTATTTATCCCCTGCCATACCAAATTTTCCAGTATAGGTGGTTCTTCTTTTAAGTATGTTTCTACTACTGCTTATGCCTCTCATTTATAACTGATTCATTTAATTTTCAATCATTTTTCTGGTCTCCTATCACCTTGCATGTCCAAATTTAACAATTTCTTCCTTTTCTACTACTCTTTTATAAATTCTTTTTTTATTCTCTGTTATATTTGTAATTAGTTTGTTTATCATAAGTTTTATAAACCCATCCCCTTCCACATTTACATTTGTATCTGGATCAGCTTTCCTGTGTTTCCTTCTTACATCCTGTCGATTCTTAACCTTTTTTTGACAATATTGTAATTTAAAACCCTACCTTCTCCCCTTTATGTTTCCTGAACTACAATATTTTTCATAAATCAAACCCCTTAATGATTCACTGTCTTGTAAAACTCCCTTTTACTAATAAAAAAATATCAGACATTCCATAAACCTAACATTATTTCTGTGTCTCTCATTTATAGACCATAATCTCATCTAACATACACCTATTGTTAAATCTTAGTAGAAATCCTACTACTCCTATTCTTCCTTTAACCTTATTCAAACTACTAATCATTTTTTGTATTCATCCTTTACTATCTGCAATGGCTCTGATAAATTATGTGTCCCCAGTAATTCTATTATTCTTATCTATATTTTCCCTCATTTCTCTTGACTTTCTCTTTAAATTATCTACATTTCATTTTTTATCTCTTTTATCACATTTATACATAACCTACACAACCATACACCTTTTATTTTCTTCCTAATCTCATTAAAGCACTTCATATGGAAAATATTATCACATACTGTACATGCTATTAAAGCATGTCTAGTTTTCTTTTCACCATCATACACACATTGTGGGATACAAATGTAATCCATATTTCCTTATTTTTTTCTATTTCCCTACTCTATATTTAAATTTATGATTTTTTGCCACTCTCCAAACCTCTTTATATATATATATTTTTTTTATAATAGAAACCAAAAAACACATTTCCCCTAAACTCATAACCCAATGTTACCTTCCTTCACAAATAAAATCACTCTCTCACTTAAATTGAAAAAATAATAATAACAAACCTCATAAGGCTTCATTGTGGTAAACAATCAAATATTTTTTCCATTGTGTTAAAATGTTGGCATCTATTTCTAAACATTAGCAATTTTTCTCAATCTTTCCAACTCCAATTAAATCTATCTATGTGCTCCAGTTCTGTTTTTTCATCCTCTATCTAAACAAATATTCCCCACCAACAGAAATTTTTAGCTAAATATTATTAAAAATATACAAAACTTAATGTATTTTGTGGAGCAAAAGTCAGCTATGTCAGCACAGTAAGGCAATCAAGTTGACATTTTCTTTTGCTCCACCTAATGAAAGTTTTTGAAAATTCTCTACCCTATGTTTCTATATAAAAAAAAATATTTTATACCAAAATGCAATGAATTGGACTTGATTTTTTTAAATTTAATTTATAAATGAATAATATTCTTTAAAAAAAATATATTTATCCATTTTAAATATTTAAAACTGATTTTAAATCAAAACAATGTACCATAAATATCATCAACTAAATTAGTGTAAACACTCTTTAAGAAAAAGAATGAATTATTTTTTATTTTAAGTTTGTTTAAAATGGGAATGAATAAAGATATATTTATGATAAATCAATGAAATTCTACCTTAAAATCTGATATTTGCTTTATAATAATTACAGTATTTGAATATATTTTAATACTATGTCAATTCTGAGAAACAATAACATAGAAGATGAAATGGATCTTCTTTCTTTGAGTTAGAGTCAAGTTTATCCTGTCTCTAAAAAAAATGAAGATAAATGAGTAAATTGAAAGTTTATATGTGGATTTTTGTATGTTTTAAATAATAAAAAATAAAAAATATTTTAAAAACAAGGGAAAAAATCATATTTAATTTATTCTATAATTTTTGCTTGAAAAGTAGACCAGAAGAAAACATATATCCTATGAGCATTGCTTTCCATCATAAAATAATGGAGTAAAAGTTTTGGATATTAACTATATACTCTTTAAATAATGATCTTTTCAGATTTTTTTCCAATTAAAAAATCAATAAAAGTATTATGAATATATGCTCTGACACACTCTTGTAAAAAAAAGCTATAATTGTGTGAAAATTATTATTGAAGCTAAGTGCTTTTTAGGGCATTAAATGTCCTCATAATCAT
Source organism: Epiperipatus broadwayi (assembly GCA_028023455.1). NCBI lineage: Eukaryota > Metazoa > Onychophora > Udeonychophora > Euonychophora > Peripatidae > Epiperipatus > Epiperipatus broadwayi. The sequence goes on along the minus strand of JAQFVV010000177.1, from coordinate 943,516 downwards.
AGCTCTGAAATGTGTGTAATTGTATAGGGATGTGTATATATAGGCAATAGATTATTGTAAATGTATGTAAATCAGATTTCCCATTTTTTAAAAAGAAAGAAGGATTTCTTCCACAGTATGGCTTTAGAGTTGTTAGCAATATGTTATATTCCTTTGACTTTCTATATTGTAACAATCAGAAAATGTGTGACTCATAAACATAGTGCAGAACTCGACCACCACACAGAACAGCAGCACCATCAAGGTAGCGAAGCCACCCGTGTTACTGAGTTCGAACATAGTTTATCGGTTCCACAATACAATCCACGAAACAATGCATCTGATGCGACATTAGTAAATATTTCCTTAGGCACGGTGGTCAGGGATATCCAAGAGATTCATGATTTTATTCTCGAGTTAGCCAATAATCAAACTAATATTAATTAAACATTCATATTTACATAATCGAGGAAATATTATATAGAATGGTATCGAATAAATGAAACGTAACTGCAGACGTATAGTTTAAAATTATTTATTAATACATTTTAATAAAACAACCATTTACTAATAATATTTTATGGATTCAAAGCTTCAGTAGCGGGATTTGTGACATGATTATATTTTAAGGAATACGTTTATTTATTAGATATTATTTTATATTGAGGACTTCAGTAGCAGTATTTCCGATACTGTAATGTTTACAAAAGGAATACATTTATTTGTTTAGACATTATTTTATCTTGAGGACTCAGTAGCGGTATTTCTGATACTGTAATGTTTACAAAGGGAATTCATTTATTTGAAGGCGTAATATAGCTACCTAAAATTATCAAGTAAGTATTTCTAATGCATGCCTGGAGGTATTTATACCTTTGCAATGCAAGAGTCTAAAGTAAGGGTTATAAGAGTAGCGGCAGACATATATTTATTTAATTTAAATATTTATTTATAACTAGTGCAAACATTTATTTGAGAGTGAATTATGAAGATAATGCAGAGGCAGAGTAATATATAGAATAATAAAACTAAGTAAAGGAACACGTGGTATGCTTTAGAAAGGCGATATGGAATGGCAGTATATCGAAACTGCAATGCCGTGAATGAGTTTATAAGAATGTCGGGCTGGTCTCTGCCATCGGCCTGACGAAGTAAGGTGTCACATAAGCATAACCAGGGACAAGCGGTCCATGTCACAGTTTTCCAGCTGGCTGCATGACATTGTCAAATCCTACAGGAGCACCCATTATGTCTGCTTGTGTAGGACAACTGGGGTTAATTTCAACCCTGAAGAATCCAGAAATTTCACGGTGGAATGGGTCATTGCGTCTCTAAAACATAACACATGTATAATGTATAAACGATTATGATAAGATTTAAATAGATTTCTAACTCGGCCCTACATTATCAACATTTACTAAAGAACTTTGGCGACTCTCATAGAAATGTAATTTTATGGAATTATTCATTAAGATTTAATAAATGCAAAACATGTATAAAATGGGGATTATTACAACTAATATGCCAGCCATTTGCAAAGTTGTAGACCCTGCATTACAATAAATGAAGCATTGAATGCATGTCGGTTTATATGAAAATTAAATTATTTATGAAAGTAATGTTAATGAAATCTGACACGCACTCACTAATTCAAGCGATCATAGATTTAAACTTTGAAAATTGAGACAATTATGAGCATGCAATAATTAAATAATAAATATAGATAAAATGTAGATTTTAGAAATACGCACCCAAAAAAGATAGAATGAGGTAAGCTAGATTATTAGAGATATTTACACATTAAGTTAATTATTCAGTTTTAGTTATACATATGGTAGTTTTTACATTTTATAATTTAGATAAGTAGTATGAAGAAGAGCTATAGCATATTATTAGAGTACTCTAGAGTTTGAACACAGACAGGTACCTGTTTTATAAGAAGTTTTCTGATTCCATTAGTTTAGCAGCAAAAAGTTCACGAGTGGCAATTCTTTCTTGTATTTAGATATTTCATTTACTTTCACAGCAGCAGCAGCTTTCTCATTTATTTCAGGCAGCAGATCTTCATGGTGAATTTATGATGGGCAATGGAAAGTTTGGCATCCGATAGGCCATCTCCCAATGCAGAATAATCTACGTGCTTTACTCAATCATACCTTGGCAGGAACAAATTATTTTTATATTTTTGGAGACTCTCAGTGATCGAGAGCAAAGCTAAAGTTGAAGTGATTGTCTCCAGAAAGTCTAAGATGGCCTCTTTTCTTATCTTGATCTTTCACCTTTTTGTTAAGGTATTTTTAGGTTCTACTTAATCTGCCCTGAGGATAATCAATACATTTTGTTGATTTTAATTAAAGAAAGCTGCCGTTCTATTGTTTACATTTTACATTTACTAATTACATTTGGGGAATTTTTCTTTAATTAATCTATTATCTATCACTGACTGATGCTTTTAAATTTCAAAGACAAAAAGGGAACATAAGATCATTTTAACTTTTAATTAAATATTACATCAGATTTTTTTTTAGAATTATTATTAAACGAAATTTAAACAAAGCAATAAATATGAACTTTATAATCCAAAATAAATGATTAAAATTATACAAAATTATATAACTAAAAAAAATCTAAATTATATTATTTTATTCCTATTTATTGTCTTTAATTTGAGATCAAAATGTGTGTGTGTGTGTGTGTTTATGCTGATTTCTACATATATTTATACATTTTTAATATTGCTACACACAAAATTCGATACCAAAAGTTTTAAATTTGGGCTTTAAACCCCACCCTAAAGAGACCTGTGCTGCTGTGAGGTGGAACAATTTCCGATACTGGAAGGAAGCCTATCCTTAAATATCTCAATCATGACCTACTTTGAAGAGGATCAATACCAAGCCAGGAAATAAATTTAATTATTCACACAAGAAGTTACCTACTTTTACACACCATCCGAGTGAATTATTACTATTGCTTTCATATTTCCATCATTATCCCAGGGAAAAATACAGGTAATATAACCTTTATTGTATATATTTCTTTCACTCTCCATATTACCACATTCTCCATATTATAATAACTAGAGATATTTAGAAAGGGATCAACTGATGAACTTTATCTTAAATTTTAAAATAATAATCTACAGTTAAATGGGTTTGAAATGATTATTTTTTGTCTTATAAATTTCTATATTCATTTGTCAATCTGCATGATATAAGTGTGTATGCTTGTGTTTTATACATGAAATAAAAATATTTGGGCACAAATATTAGTATTTATGATTTATTAATTACATCTAGTATTAAATTTAATAGCAATCTTAAACATATCTATGCGATTACTTATTTTGATTTGTTGGCAGAGTGTAGAGAGGTTGGGGGTAAATTTAAATGAAATTGGAATAGTTAGTTTGAATGAGTACAGATTGATTTATCATCTTCCCTTATATTTTCCCACAGTTCAATAACCACCAGCCCTGAGGAACTAGCTAGTGGCAGGGCTTAATAATTATCCCTCATTGTATTATCTCTCTTCCAGCATAATTCTTATGAAAATAAGATTGGCACTTGAACTTATAAATTGATGTCCATAAATAAGCTGGGCGAGAAATGTGATCAGATTTTATAAATTGTTTGAAAGAAATATAAATTTCAATATTATTAATACCAGAAGGTGGTTTATACGAATTTATACATACATTTGAGGGTACATGATATTCATTAAATAAGTAATTACTTTATAATTACATATATGTATGTAATATACAAAATTAACAAAGCGTATGACACACTTGAATGTGAAGCTATCAAGATACACAGAAATTATTACACGCTAAGCACTTTTGAGGCCTTTTGCCTCATATTCATAGCGATACTGTGAGCTGCAAAATGAAGTAATAGGGCAAGGAAACAAAACTGTATGCAAAGCGTATGCAAATGAACTAGATAGTCCAATGTTTGGAGATGTCAAAGCAGGTATCTCATCTATTGATGGAGTTATTATTGCCATTAATAAAATATGCTTCTCTGATTTTCCACTTGATGTCATTTTTCTCAATACAGAGGACTATTTTAGGGCTGGAAGGTTCAAACACATGTCCTGTCTTCTTGGAATGCTCTAAAAATGTTGATCAATTATCATTGTTTTTGATAGCTCTATTATATGTATATCTGTGTTGTGCTGTCCTGTAGATTATGCCTGCTTTGGTTTCTCCAAAATAAATGGCCCGGCAACCAGGTTGTGGGCATGATATGCTGTAAACGACATGGGGAGTGATATACATATAATAGAGCTATCAAAAACAATGATAATTCATCAACATTTTTAGAGCATTCCAAGAAGACAGGACATGTGTTTGAACCTTCCAGCCCTAAAATAGTCTGTATTGAGAAAAATGACATCAAGCGGAAAATCAGAGTAGTATATTTTATTAATGGCAATAATAACTCCATCAATAGACGAGATACCTGCTTTGACATCTCCAAACATTGGACTATCTAGTTTATTTGCATATGCTTTGCATACAGTTTTGTTTCCTTGCCCTATTTCTTCATTCTGCAGCTCACAGTACTGCTATGAATATGAGGCAAAAGGCCTTGAAAGCGCTTAGCATGTAATAATTTCTGTGTATCTTGATAGCTTCACATTCAAGTGTGTCATACACTTTGTTAATTTTGTATATTAAATTATCGAATGAGAAGTTTTAAAATCTTTAATATTTTACATATATGTATGTAGTGATATATAGAAGCGATAGAGAGAAACATTGTGCAGAGTATCCCATGGAGACAAACTACAGATAAACTGACCAAAGCCTAAAAAATAGGTATAATTTTTTGATCTGGCGCATATAAACAAACTTGTAAATACGTTTTTGATCATTGTTAGTAATGAGAAAGAAAATGTGTAATAGTGTATTTGTTTAAATATTTATGATTATTTTTACAAAATATTTGTATAGTAATTACTAAAAAGGAGATATTGTCATGGTTCCAATTAAATAGTTTTGAAATACGATTTCATTTTAAAAATACTAGTTAAGAAATCTAAAGTAGTAATAAAAAGAAACTACAATTATAATTTGCTGTCAAACATTGTAGTATAGAACTTTTATGATATTTTTATAATTATAAACACACTTTTAAATTTCAGATGGCGACTTTATATTATTCATTCAAATTTAAAAAAATAAAATTCATTCAATAAAGATTTTGTTAATTTTTTTTTTCAATAGCACTAGACAATTAGCCACTCAAAAAATTATTTGTCCTTGTTATGTATTTCATTTTATTTCACATATTATTATTATTTCAATATTTGAATACAAGTATAATTTATATACATGGGAGTTTAGATGTAATTATAGGGTATTTGAATACAGATTTCCAAGCTTCCTTCAATTATCCATTCCATCTCATACAACTGATATACATTATCATGCATTTGTGACAAATATGACACATCTTGTGCTGAGTCAGACTCATCAGTTGGTCCAGATCATTATCTCCCACATATATGCATAATCAGTGCTCTGTTTATATTAAGTTCAAAAATCTTCAAACTTTAATGGACAGGTTTTAATATACTGAACCCTCCAATTCTTCAGCTATCCATACCATTGAAAATCTGATGATGGACTTGTTGATGCCAATATTATTTAGTGTCATGCCCATGTTAATGTTAAGTTACTATGACCAAGGGAGTATCTTGCCCATTCCTCTTTTGTGTATTTTAATGGCAACTTCCTATACATGAGAGCTCAAAGTGACAAAGTCAACATGGAGATAACAATAATATTTGCATCAATAAGAGATTTGGGTGTTTCATCATCAGATTTTCAATGATATGGTTGGCTGAAGAATTGGAGAGTGGAATCAATTGAAGCCTGTATATTAATATTTGAAGATTTGTTACCTTAATATAAATCAAGCACTGATTATATATGTTTGTAGGAGATGATGATCTGGATCAATTGATGAGCTCTGCCTCAACACAAAATATGTATATTGAAGATCATTTATCTTTTTCACATGTGGGTTAGTCATGTGTATTTGTTATATGAGATGGAGTGAAAAGCTGAAGGGAGCTTGAAAGTCTGTGTTCAAATCCCCTATAAATATTTTTATATTTGTAAAAGTTCAAGTATCATATTTTAATTTTTTTTCATTTGTACATTTGCATTTATAATAAATCAAGTACAATTTATTGATTCATAATATTGAATAAAGATTTTAATACTAAAATAATATATTGAGCTACTAACTCTCTAGACAACCAATGGGAAAAATTTGAAATGCAGAAGGGTTAACTCTAAAATTCATCTAATAGTTTACTTTTCTATAGTAAACTAATAAACTGTAATGAATACTGTTATGTTGACTGTGCCAAATCTGTTATGTTTTGATCTGGAGTACAGACCCAAACTACATAAAATAATACTAAGACAAGTATTACTATTAATATATTTATTATATGTACAAATATATACAATACGCAGTATATATACAAGAGAATATTTACAAATTCTGAATATCAGAGTTTAACGTAAACTCTGGATTCTGCCTACTGCTTCCAGCTACACTGGATGGCTTGCCTCATGGGTAGGGTGTATGGCTCTTCCAGCTGTACAAGACAGCTTGCCTCGAGCCGAGAGTGGTCTTAGCAGCGTCCGGTCTCTGTGGGACTTGCCTAGCTGTGTAGACTAAATAGCGTAGTGCTATCAATGGGAATCCTTACTGCTGTTTAGGTTAGCAGAGTCTCCCTGGGAGAATGCAAAGAGTCTGTTTCAGGTTAGACAGATGTTCTTCCCTTATTCTCGCAAAAGGCTGCCTATTTATACCCAGATCCCTGACCTTATTGAAAACCTTCGGATTTAGCAAGCATTGTTGCTTATTGGCCTGTAATAATCATTGGTTATGTTTTTGTCTATACATCAGCCTATTGGCCTGTGGGAAACAATGCTTAATCCGATCAGATAAGGAGGCATCTGGAATAGTCCACTTCTGAGAGAAGGGATGACTATAACAAGTACTTCTCTGTTTTAAATGTTTTTAAAATTTATAAATACCCAAATGTTTTAGTCTTCACATGATTATCATGATTCCAAGAGCAGGTTTTTACCCCTACTCTAGAGCCATCTATTGGTGATTATAATTTATTAAATAATAATTGTGAGGTGAGTTATCAGGAAATTAAATATTTATATTTCAGTTAGGACAGAATGAATCCAAAGTATTTTTCCTTGAACTAACTGACACAATTTTTTTTCCCAGATGTGATTGATCGAAGAGCCTGCTGTATTGTTAACATAATGGTTAAGTGACATTAAAATAAATAGATAAATACAGTCATCTATACGTATACTTTTACGTTTTTCAATGGGAAATCTAACAAAAACATATAGAGCAATGACGAGAGCAGCAAAATTCTGGGTTTATGTTCCTACGTTAATTTCAAACTGAAAAAACAGCAGTCTGTTAATCCCTTACCCCCATATGTAGCACAGGATTATTTTATATTCATTATTTGATTTAAATCGTTTGTGCTAAAAGTTAGACTATTAATATTTTTCGTTATTTAATATTAGAGAAATTAAATAAATTTAAATGCATTTTTTTTGTACGATTCAATAACAAATATAATAGTTTTATTCTCAATTTAAAAATATATATTTATAAATAAAACATTTAAATGGTTTGTATCGTATATTAAACAAAACTATTTTAAAAGGTTTTTAATATTGTATTTCATTGTTTTAGTAGATTTTATTCCAATGATTTTTAAAATAACAAGGAAATAAAATGTTTAAAATTTCAGAAAAATAGATTATGTGGAGCTTCTTTTCGTTTTTACTTTTTTTTTTTTTTGCAAATAGATCTTTATAAAGCTTCTATTTACATAAAGTACAGTACTATATTGTTATAATGATCTTTCTAATTATCCTAACGTATTATTTAAAAATTAAACGATCGCAGAGGTATAATTACATTTTGTAAAAATAAAAAAAAAAAACTAGATTATATTGAAATAAATTAATTTCAAAAAAAAAAAAAAAGATGAAAATTTTATACGATATTTCTATATAGCATATTTAAATTTTAAATATATTGAAACAAAAAAGGAAATATTAGTATTTGAGATTTATAAAATTTCCAATTAAAAATGTCTATTGAAATATCTTTTTATACAGTGGCTTTTAGTAAATATATATAATTGCTTAATGTTTTGTCAGCAATTCCAGAAATTTCTATAATGGTGTTATATATCTTTTTTTTTATCAATTGTGGGATGTCTTGGACAGCAGTTTTATGGTAAGCCATTCCAATAGAACTGTACTAAACTTACATTATAGGTTTTGTTTTTCAACTTACATTTCAGGAGTTGTTAACAATTAAAGTCTGTTATTTAAAAATAAAATTTCAGAACTCAAGATGCATAAACATTTTGTTTCTAAAATAGCAAAGATTCAGAAGATAATTTTTGTTTCATATTTTCATGCCCTGGAAAAATATTTTAGTAATAAATATAAAATATTATTTTTATAACAATTTTAACTTATATCATGCAAAAAGGGAAAACAAATATAGTATTCTGGCTAACATTAAAAAGTAGACTTTTTCTTTTAATTTTTTTAATAAATTTGTTGTGTTTATGATTTATTGTTATTTTATTTATATTGAAAATTAATGGTAATAAAGATTGTTTAAACAATTGTTACATTGTGCCATAAACTATGTTCAAACTAAACATTTCGTATAAGGGAATTTTTTTTTCCCCAAAATTAGCTTCAGTTTAGATAGTTTTCATAAAAATTATTAAATTGTCTTAAATTCTTTATTTGTAATATAATATTCAATACTTTCTCTTCTTCTTTTCTTCTTTATTTTTGCTTTTTTTATATAAAATATAATAACAACATATCACTCTTCTTACACTTTAAAGCTGCTTTAAAATATAAGAATAGTGATATGTTATTGTAAATTCTTTATTTATTTTTTTTTGTTTACAGCTTGTTCTCTATCAATAAATTGTTTCTAGATTACTAGCATCCATTTTTCAAAGTTTTAAATTATATTGGGATGCCTGAAAGAAATTAATTGACTTCCATTTGAAATATTCCGGAATGTACAATTATGAACATAATATTTATTTGTACATTACGTACTGGGTAATCAATAGCATGTTTAATAATGTCCATATGGAATGTTCAAATGCCAAGCACCTAATTTCTATACTAAATATTCTGCATTTTGAGAGTGATATATACAATACACATTTAATAATGTCCATTTGGCATATTCAAGGGTTAAGGTGCACAATTATATGTACTTAATTATATATATTTGGAATATTTAGGTGCCAGACACTCAAATCACATATTTAATCATGTCTGTTTGAGATATCTGGGTAATTTAGATATCATAAAAATTTAATAGTAACTCATGCCATGTATACAATTGCATACTTAAAATGTCTATTTGAAATAATTAAATGTCAACTACAAAATACTACTCTTAAAATTGTTCACTATAAAAGGACGCAGACTGAAATATGTAATTGTCAGGAATCACAAATTATTATACTGCATGATACTAATGGGATCCTAATAGATGTTGAACAATCTTGCTTGCCAGGGAACGTTTTGGAGGAATCATTACGGGATAGATCTCTGAAAGTTTTTAAAGAAGATCATACTCAACGTAAAGATGATTCTTTAAACCTTTCATTGGATGATATAATTTGTAACATTTCCAAACAGAAGAACTTTTTAACAATGACTATTTCTGATGTTCAACAGATTGATGGTTTTGCGGCTTCAGATCAACATATAGATGGTGGTAAAGGAGATCTGGGTAATTTAGAGGTGGGTGTAGTTAACCAAGTAGATAATGGATTGATAATTGGCACTGATTTTAATACAATATCTAGCGTAGATACAGAGTTTGATATTAATAGGGATTATTCTAGTAAACAACATTTACAGGGTCTAACATTAATTAATACAGGGGCAATCCCTAAACGTTTTTCTAGATGTCTAAATAATAAGCAGGTTATAAGTAATAGACAAACATTACATAGTACATCGTTTCTTAAACTTAGGAAATTATATGATAAATTAGTTAGATATAGACAACATATTAGTAATTTTGCATATTTTATTAACAATAACATAATTCCTAAAGGCCTCAGAATAAAAATTATTGCTAACATAGACCAATTTCCTAGGGAACATGCAATTAAATGGGATAATACAATAAGAGAAGCATCTGTTGCATTAATACATATTTTGAAAGATGCGTTTTTGGTAAGACTTAAATTAATTGAAAAAGAAATTATACATTTTGGTAGTTGTAATTTAATGAATATAGATGAACAGAAAGAATTACAGGAATGGGTTTTTTTGAGAGAGAAGTTATTGGTGAAGAAATTTCATAATAAAATGTATCATTGGTTCAAAATTATGGGTAATAAGCCAAGATTTGAATTAGTTACTAATCAGTCACAAACACTAATTAATTGTATGACTTCTGATAATCATACTGTGTCAGATATTTCTACATCGGATATGATTCCAATTTATACTGATCAATCATTTATATCATCTTCACATTCATTAGATTGTGCTGAATTGTTACCGTCTGTTCTTAATAGTGATGCTGGTTTAGCATTGGTTCATAGAGTTACAAATTCTTCTGAATGCACTAACAATATTTTAGTTTCTGGAAATACAAATACTAATAAATCTAACTCAAATATTTATAGCAATGACTTTTTATGTTTAGCTAATAAGGAAAACAATGTGATTAATCTAACTAACATTAATCTTAGTGAGGCAGAATGTTCACTGTTAAATAAAGGTTTATCTTTTTTCCCTACAGTTCAGTCATTTTATCAAAAAAATGAATTTAAAATTCATCAGGATTTAGATAATTTTTCAAGAAGACTTAGATTAAGAGAATTTTTTGGAAATCAAGTATGTGAAACTATTGGAAAATTACGATCTGATTGGACACCACCACATCAAAGGAATGTGTTATTAGATACATACATTGATAATGTATATCAGGATATTATTAATGAAATTAGACTTAAACAACATAGTAAGTATAAGAGTAATTTAACATTGAGAGAGATGAATGCCTTACATAATTTAGTGAAAAGACAGGATATTATTATAAAACCAGCTGACAAAGGTGGATCAATTGTAATTATGAATAAAGATGATTATGTTAAAAAAGCTCTGGAGCTTTTAGATGATAAAATTTTTTATGAGCCTATTTCACTAACCACTATTAATTCATTATTCAAGGGTATACTTTTTAGTTTAAAAGATATGAGAGCTAGGGGTCTTATAAATAATAATGTATATAACTTTTTAGTACCAACCAAAATTCATCCTAGTAGTTTTTATATTTTGCCAAAGATTCATAAACCTGGTTGTCCAGGCAGACCTATTGTAGCTAGTATTGGTAGTCCTACAGAAAATATTTCAGCATATGTTGATAATATTATTAAATTTATTCCACCATCATTTAATTATTATGTTAAAGATACTACTCATTTTCTTTGTGTGTTAGAAAATATTAAATCTGAATTACCAGTTGATTGTTTTTTGGTTACTTTGGATATTGTATCATTATACACAAATATACCTCATGATGATGGAGTTGAGGCTATTAAATGTGCTTTACAAGATAGAGAGTATGATCATGGTCTTATTACTACTATGGTTGAATTAATATATTTGGTTTTAAGAAATAATTTTTTTACTTTTGATTCTAGATACTATTTACAGAAACAAGGTACTGCAATGGGTACAAAGATGGCACCAAGTTATGCGAATATTTTTATGTCAAAACTGGAGTCCTCTATACTTGATAATGCTAAGCTGAAACCTCACACTGGGCTTAGATATATAGATGACATTTTCATGATATGGCCACATAGTGAAGTTGAACTTCATAATTTTTTAAGTTATTTAAATAATTTTAATAAACATATTAATTTCACAATGAATTTTTCAAAATCAATTGCTCATTTTCTTGATGTTGAAGTTATTTACACTAATAGAGTTCTTACTACTACTGTATATAGGAAACCAACTGATAATAACTGATATCTACATTTTTATAGCAACCATCCTAAACATTTAAAGGCTAATATTCCAAATAGTCAATTTTTAAGGATGAAGAGGATTTGTAATGATGAGAAATTTCTTCAACAAAATAATAGTATTTTATATAATAGATTGCTCAATATGAGGTATCCTAAGACATTGTTGGATAATGCAGTAAGGAGATCTTCTTTAATTGATAGAAAGAAACTTCTTTTATCTGAAAAGAGTAAAAAACAATTAGATGTTCCACCATTGGTTCTTACTTTTAATAGAGATTTACCTAATATTAACTGGATATTGGCAAAACATTTTAACATATTACAGTCCACAGATTATTTAAAATCTATTTTTTCTGATCCACCTAAGGCTGTATATTGAAAACATAGATCACTTAGAGATATACTTGTCAAAACAAATTTTATTAGTAGTTCTGTACAGGAAAAAGGATGTTCTCCATGTAAAGATAAAATATGTTTTACATGTAAACATATTGTTGTGACAAAAGTGGTCTTTAGTAATAAGAATTGTAATTTCAAATGGTATATTCCTAATTATGTTACATGTAAAAGTGTTAATTTGATATATTTGATAGAGTGTAGTAGATGTTTAAACCAGAATATAGGTGAGTCAGCAAATAGTTTACATGTCAGAATGACTAATCATAGATTTGACATTTTGCATAAGAATAAAGATAGACCGGTTTCAAAACATTTTAACTTACTGAATCATTCAATTGATGATTTAAAAGTAGTGATTCTTCAGGAAGGTTTTTCTTCTACAAGGGAGAGGAAACAAAAGGAGAGTTTTTTTATTTTTAAATTCAAGACCTTAGAACCACATGGATTGAATTTGAACACTGGAACTATTACATCTCTGGGTTACCTGGTCTCCTAAATGATTTCTATATGTGTTTTTTTATGTGAAAATTTTCTTATATGAGGTTTTTTATGTAAAGATTGGTTACATGGATGTTTAATATCTGTGTTTAATTGGTTTATAGATAAATAATTAGTTATAAATTATTGTACTTTGCACTAACTATAATTTTTGATTAAAATGTATAAGTATTTTAGTTTTTAATGAATATTAAAGTGAGCACAGATATTTTTTGTATGTGAGCATAGTTTAATTTTTCTATGTATGCACATATGTATATTTTAATTTTTAATTTTGGATTTTTTATTTTTATATTTTAATTTAAATAGAATTTAAGCTTGATTAGGAGGGAATGTCGTTTTTTTTTTGTTTGAATTGTCATTGATTGGGTAGATATTCTGTGTTAGATTTTGTGACCAATCAGGGGGGTTTTGTTAAATTTTTAATCTTTTACCAAATCTGTAATTTTTGATTATCGCCATTTTACTGTGTATTTTTTTTCTTTCTGATGAAAACCAGTCCTCTGGTTGAAATATAATATTATTTATTGGATTTATAAGTCTTTTTTTTTTGTTTATATATATATATTAGTTTAGTCATAGTTAATAGATGTCTCATTGTTTTGCTCAGCTTTGCTAGTCGGCCGGATTAAAATTAATTCTCATGTGCTATCACTATTATGTTATTCATTAGGTGTTAGATCTGGGGCTTAGAGAGTGGGTTCGAATCCAGGCTGGTCCCTGACCTAAATCTCGGGCTTGACTGGGTTTGAAGTACATTTTGTGAGTTCCAGCTCATGTTAGATGGATAAACATGTTTTGACCAGTACAAAATATGGTTTTAATCATTGTCTACATGTTCATAAATTAAATAAACTTATGTGTTTGAATTGACTAACACCATCATATATGTGATATGCATGATCAGATTAATGTAAATGGGCCACTACTATGATTTCTGAAATGAGAAGTTATATGTCTTCAATTTCTGGTGATAACTACTGTCTTAATATAATTGATATGAAATTAATTGTTGTTGTTTTTTTTTATATATACAAGTGTAACCTCTGATTTTGTTAACTGGTCTCCTAATTGATCTGAAATTAATTGTTGTATATATATATACAAGTGTAACCTCTGATTTTGTTAACTGGTCTCCTTTGAAATTGATATGTAAATGTCCTTCTTTTTTGTAAATGATTCTTATGGTTTGTGAATAAAATTTCCTTTTGAAAGATAAAGTCACATATTTTGTATTTGAAAAAGATTGACATTTAATAATGTATATCTTATAAAAATATAATATTAATACTAATACTTTTAAGATTTTCTTTTTAGCAGTAATTCACGTCTATAAGTTTCTTTTTCATTATTTAGAACAATCGCTTTTTTTTTGGGGGGGGGGGGTTGCTTTTTAACATTAAGATAATTTTAAACCATATGCAAAAAGTTTGCGAAATAGTCATATATATAATATTCAAATTTATATATAGTGAAGTAAAACACTGGAATTAAATCTACCATTACGAATATAGCAATAGATAAATAAATGAAAATTATGGTCAGCTTATGACGATTCCTATAACGAACAGTATTTATAGTTAGAATTTTTAAATTTTACATAATCGATGTAGCAGAATATATATGTAATTATTACAGTCTTTTCATTTACTAATAATTTTATGAGTATTATAAATTTGAATTATTTTTTTATATTTGTAGATGTATTTATTTCCTTTGAGAATTTAAAGTTACTTCAGTAAATGGAAAAGTTAACAGAAATATAATGAAATTAAAATCCGGCATGCTGAGATAAATATTACTTGTAGTACATTTTATATTATCAATTCTCTACCTTATAACTATCGCAGTCATAAATGTTTATAAAATTTGAATAAATATACGTATTATTTCATTTGAAAATTCTTCAAGCGTATATATCAACTAACATTTAATATTGATAAATTTAATATTTCATTTTTTAAAACTTCTTACAAACTTACTTTTATTAAATAACAAAATATTTATGAGTGAAAAAATATTTCAGTTTATATTTTTAAAAGTTAAGGAAAAATAACAACTCAATCTAAATTATGCTAAAAACATCCTTATGGCGTGTCTGTCTTTTTGTCTTTTTTTTTCTTATTCTCTTTCTATTTATATAATAAAAAACGAATGGTACAATTTAGCTTCTGTATTTTACATTTTAAATATAATTACTTTATAATTATACACATTTTACATTCTCATATATATGCATTTTCCCAATAATTAATATTTAAAAACAAATTAGCAATTGTTATTTTTTTTCAAAAAAAAAAAATTCAAACAGAAATTTAGATAATGTTATTTTATCTTATATATATATTAATTTTTAAAACTAAGACGTTCAGTTTTCTAATTTTTAATCCCAATTTTTTAATTTAAAAGTTACATTTAAAATATTCAGTAATTATATAATAAAAATAATAGAAGTTGCTTATTTAAGACATCATTTAACATTTGGGAATTAAAACGGACAGAACTTTTAATTCTGGCTACTTTAAAGCTAAGTACCACTATCTTGAATTGCGCAATGCAAAATATGTAACAAAAAAGTTAAATAAATTGCTATGAATGTAACCAAAAATAAATAAAAGTTTTAAAATTGTCATTTAATCTTTTTTTAATGGTAATCTGAACCAACTGATGAGTGCTGGTTTAGCACGAAATACGTAAATTGGTGATTGTTTATCTTTTGAACATGTGCGTGATCAGGTGAGTCAACAATATAAGGTGGCACTGAGAGTTGTAAGTCGTGCGAAAGTCTGAGTTCGAATCCCGCATATATTACATATATAAATGCAAGTGTAAGCCTGTACAATGTATTAAAATAGATTATGCAGAATATGCATGTGCAAACACACACTCAATTTGATTTAAACACGCATTTTGACTATTCTTCACATTAATGCTTTTCATATTTTTTTTTGTTAAATTGTTTTTTTTTTTTTAATGTAGATTTTAAAATATGTTTTTGATTTAATAACCTAATTAATTTAATGATTAAACGATTATAATTCTTCATATTGCAGCTCTAATACCACAGTACTTGTAAAATTTATTTAATGGTGTTCTTCAAATTCTAAAAATACAAAGGCAAGACCATAAAGATCTATCATTACATTCTTCAAATGGCTGGATGTGATATACATAGATCTATTGTAAGAGAGTGAAAGGAATATATAATTAAAATTTTTAAGCTTTATGATATGCATGCAAATCTCATGCTTGCAATCTGGATTAAAGGGAGAATTTGTTTTGCAGTAGGTATGACATTGTTTTATCACTAATCTGGGTGTAACTAACACATTTACTGTGTAAAACAGTGGATGTTTAGTTATTCTTAGATAGAGGATAAATTCAAGAATAAAATACAGTTTAAACTTTTATAGCATGGCAAATGTATATTGTTATTATTTCTTGAATCAAGACATTTGAAACATTTAATCACACAGTTTAATGTCACTGTTTTAAATTAGTTGACTTTCTACCAATTATTAGTATATATCTTCTACATAAAGAAATGAGATAAAATATTATCATTAAAAGTGAAGTTTTTGAAATAAAAACTAATTTGCATTTTCTTCAACATTGTTTTCAATATTTATGACTGTGGTCTTTGGAATTGTGTCTGTATATCTTAATGAATCCGGGTTCAAGATGAAAAACAGATTTGATGGTAAAAATTATAATTTGAATCGATTAAAACAAAAGCTCTATCTTTATGGATTCTAGATTTCCAATATGTTGGTGATTATGCTATCTGAATCAATTTAAAAGGTCAATCTATAGAATGTATTTAAGGTTTGGAATGCTATATATAAAGAGTGAACTGCTAAACATTAGATTTTATAATTCAAAAAAATGCACTCTATTATAGTAATTTATTTTTAACACAACTCATCTGTTTATTAAAATAAGCTTAATTGAATCATTAATTATCTCTTAAATATGTATAAAGAGTCTAAATTTTGATTATATTACTTTTTTTCTTTATTGTTGTTTCCTAAACATTAGGCTTTATTACTTCTTTATTCTTTGTTATCTAAACATTTTCTTAACTTTATTTTTACAAGTATAATAAGTTACTTGTTTTTTGTTTTTTTTTAATTTTAATTAAAACATTAAAATATGTTTTTTTTAGTTTACATTAAAACGCAAAATTTTGTTCTTTTGTTTTTAATTCGACTTTAGGTATATGTTTATTTATTTTTTAATTTGTATTTTGTTTTTGACAGTAATTATAAAAATATCTCGGAAATAAAGAAGCAAAAGTATATTTTGAACATAAAAAAAAGTGAATTAAAATTCAAAAGTAGTCAACAAAAGTAAAAAAGATAATTAATAATGCGGAGAATTTTAGTATTTGTACGACTTCTTTGTAAAAACATACAAGATTATTAATATTCTAATTCTAAAAGAAAATGTCAAGCAAATGAAAATTATATTATTAACATTTTAAAATCAAAATATACTGTTATATGGCATTTTAAAAATGTGAACACTCATGATTTAAAATTATTTTCGTTTTCGGTATAAATAAGTATATCTACTATATATTCCTTTTCATTTCTTATCTTATTATTTTTGTATGTATACATATTATTAGATGGCATCAAGTAAATGTTGGTTTTGTTTTTAGACTGGTTAAAGTTGCATTTATTATTTTGGTAATATAGCCCATCTCCATTTTTGTGATTTTTTTTCCAGTACCAAAATTCTATGCACTATATATTTTTCTAATAAATTAGATTATCTCATGGCGTGACCAAAATAAAACAATTTTTATTTAGCTATTTGATTTAATTAAGAAGAGATAAGTTCTAATCCCTTTAAGTATTCTCTTGTTTTTTTATTATTGATCATAAAATTGCAAAAACACTTCACCATCACAAGAATTCCAAGATATTCATATTTCTTCAATTATATTTTTTGATATCCTATTTTTTACATCTATTGTACATCATAGATAACATTTTAGTACACAATTATTTACACATGCAAAAAATATCAAATGTTTTATCCATGTCCACATGGTTTTAAATGATTTATCATAATTAATAGCATTATTGAAATATGTTGTCTTGATTAACAACAAAAATCAAACTTATTTTCACATTATTCAGTAAGAACATTTATGGAGAATTGAACTAAAACACTCTACTTACCTATTAATTATTTAAGAAAGTTTAAAAAATTAGCACCATTATAGTTTATAATCCTATTATATCTGCACAAAGGAGATAACACAGTATAAGGTTTTAGTCCATAATTTTGGCAACTCTATAATATCCAACGTAAATAAAACAACAAATTTCATTATTTCATTTAACAGATATATTGGCTCTTTATAACACATAACATGGTTATTAATTATAGAATAAAATCGTTTTAATGTTTTATATAGAAATAACAGGAAACAAAATAAAACATAATTTCAAAAATGTTAGACTACACAGTAAAATATAACAAAATACATATTGTAATTAACCAGAAGAGATGTAAGTGAAATAATAAAAGAGAACACAGACATCATTTGTGTCTTTAAATGAAGATGCTCAAGTGAAGCTGAGAAAATATAGATGTTTATTGTAAGTTGTAGAAGATAAAAAAGACACTGCATGTAAGTTAGATGGATGTGATGAAATGATTGTTAGAAGAATATATAAAAGAGAAGCTCTGAAACGAATCTTTATTTTGAAGTGATTAAATAATGGTTGAAGTGCAGATATAATGATAAATAATCATCACTTAATAGAAAAGTGTTGTGGTTGAATAAAATATAAAATTAAGGGCAATAGTCTTTTCCATTGCTGTAAAAACACTAAACAGCACATAATCACCATTCTTTATGCTTGCATAAGCTGTTTTTACAGAGATAAAACTCTCCATACAGTAACAGCATTCAGTGCAAGCGAGAGTAATCAATGAATGCAGGAAGGTTTGTGCATAAATCCCCATCTAGTGCCTACTCATTCAATATCTCCAGAGCAGTTTCTAGCTTCTGGCATTCATCAGTGAGGAACTTTGGAGCTGAGAAAATGCAAACATTTATAGTTAGCTAATAAAGGAAAAGCATGCTGCTGGAGTGTTGCAATGGATCTTAAGATATAGATGCAGTGCTTTCAGATCCAAGGCTTCACACTAATGAAAGCCATAAGGTAGAAACTAATCTGGACATATTGGATGAGTAGGCACTAGATAGTGATTTTACACACAGACATTCCTAAATCCATTGATTCATCTGGCTTGCACTGAGTGGTGCTACAGTATGGAGAGTTTTCCTCTGTGCTGTAAAATTACTGGTACGATATAATATCAAGTTTATTATAATAAATACATTACTATCCCTCTATATATTATCTTTAGATGTTTTTTTTTTACTTTTGGAATTCAGGAATCAAGACAGCAGATTATTTAAATCCAACTTCTAATAAATCGATTTATTTCTGCTCCACTTTGTATTATTTGATATTCAAATAATACTTTTTTATATAGTTCCATGTGTTTTAAATAATATTATTTTAAAAAGCAGTGAGTTTTAGTACCTGGAATTTTATTATCAAAAAAAAAATACCCAATGTAATTATTATGTAAATAAAATATAAAATACAGCAGCCCAAAGTAAATATGTAATATAAAGGCGATATTATATTTTATGAATAATTATAATAAATCTCAGAATTACAATAGAAACCCCATTTAAATTTAACAGAAGTAAACATCATCATTTTATATCCCAAGATTCATAAACTTGGCACATTGTATAGTAATTAAAGATATTCTATTTCTATTTACCAAAATTGCCTTCTTGTTTTTTTTATTAGGGTTCTCTCCTTATTAAGAATCTTAATATTTTACAGATTGAATGTCAAAGTAAACTAATTAATTCATTACTTTTTTATGTTTATATAACAGTTGATAATTTGTTAAACTTTTCTTCAAGTTATATCTTCATATGTGAATTTGAGATGTAGTCTTGAAAAAATAGATTAAATGAGCATCAACTGTTATATAAAGGTGTAAAAAGTGAGACAAATAACATCTGTTTTCTTTGATCATGAAAAGCATGCTAAGTTTACTTTTAATTTTGATCTGGAAAATATTAAAGTTCTTCTTTAATTAATAGATAATGTGCTAATATTAAAAATCTTGAATCTTGAGATACAACATGATTATATTTTTTTCCTACTAAATTTAAATTTAAATAGTTTTATTGAAGAAGGTTAAGAAATTAACTGAAAGTAATTCTGCAGTTTATTATTGTTATTTATAAAATATATATTATTATCTTTTATTATAATAATCATTCTATAACTATATAATGAATGCTATTTTATTTACATATACATATGTATAATAAATAGTTCCTAAATAAATATATATAAAGTAAAAAACTTGATTCATTGTATTTTTTTAATTGTGGTGAAGGTACTTATAAAAAAAATCCTATGTGAAAAAATAAATGAATTCTAATATACATATTTTGTGCTGAATCAGCTCTTATCAGTTGGTCCAGATCACCATCTCCCATATATATATATATATATATATATATATATATATATATATATATATATATATATATATATATATATAATCAGTACTCGGTTTATATTAATATAGCAAACCTTTAAACTTTAATGGACAAGCTTTAATCTTCTCCACTATCCAACTTTTCAGCCATTCATATCATTGAAAATCTGAATATGAAATGCTAAAAGACCTTGTTGGTGCCAATATTATTGTCATACCCACGCCATCTCTCCTGTGTAATTAAATGGACTGATTAAAGTCCTATGTGTGAGGGGTCATATTGACTTAAGGTCAACATGGATATGACAATAATATTGGCAACAATAAAAGTTTTGAGCATTTCATACTCAGATTTTTAATGATATGGATGGCTGAAGAGTCAGAAAGTGGAGAAGATTGAAGCTTTCCTATTAAAGTTTAAACATTTGCTATCTTAATATAAACTAAGTACATATTGTATATATGTGTGGAGGATGATGATCAGAAGCAACTGATGAGTGCTGGTTCAGCACAAAATATTTTCATTGAAGATTATTTATCTTTTTCACAAGTATGGGGTCATGTATATTGGTTGTATAAGATATATTGGATAACTGTAGGGTGCTTAAATGTCTGAGTTCAGATACCTCATTATAAATATATAATTTAAGAACATCATAATTGTGCAATTAAATGAAATGCTTATGTACCTAGAGAATGCTCTAAACATCAATATATTAATAAAAAAGGTAGGCTAATTTTAGTATGTTTTATGTTTTGAGCATCATCCTAATCTGGTGCCCAAAAGACAACTAACAATTCATCAATGTAATACAACTATTCTTATTTAAATTTCACAGTGATAATCATTTCAGTATTAAAGTTACATTTTAAATTTTATACAATCTAACTTCTGATTCCCTAATACAATTCACAAAGCATTAATATTAATAAATTACAGTTGCATTGATTACTGGGTATTTTTGTAGGAGTTGAGAATGATTGATTTTATAACAATATGATAATGTCATATATAGAATTATTATTGTATTATTAAATAGTATATTTATGGCAACATTCAATTATTTATTTGTAAATTAGACTTTTTAAATGTATGTAATTGAAGTGGGAAAAAAGTCAGTTAATTATGAAAAGATAGAATGATGTTAATCAATCTATTAATTTTGTTGGTGTTGACCTTTTTCTAAATCAGAATGTGAAATCTGTCTATTTTTTAATTTATGTACAGAATAAATACTTTTAAATCACTATTTAACTATTCAGAGAATCAAGGCTGTGCATCATTTTTAATAACCTTCAAATATCAAATGAAATGTCAGTTTTTCTTAGATGCAATAATAAATGCTCATAGCTTAATAATACATAATTGAAATAGAAATGACTATATTTTTCAATGAACTGTGTAAACATTGGGAGATGCAATTATTTCAGTTTCAATTACATATCATTAAGCTATGATTATTTATTGTAACACACATATATATATATGTTTTATTAGAGATGCTTATTCATTAATTATATTTATTATGAGTGGCTGACTAAATTAACTGTTTGCATTTGTTAACTAAGTATGGATCTTTATCAATGTATTGTATTGTTAACATTTTGACATCTCATATTTTATACTATTTAACCACTATTACATTATTATTATTATTATTATTATTATTATTATTATTATTATTATTATTATTATTATTATTATTATTATTATTATTATTATTATTATTATTATTATTATTATTATTATTATTATTATTATTATTATTATTATTATTATTATTATTATTATTATTATTATTATTATTATTATTATTATTATTATTATTATTATTATTATTATTATTATTATTATTATTATTATTATTATTATTATTATTATTATTATTATTATTATTATTATTATTATTATTTGTTTTCATATTTATTTAATGCTTCCTGAACTGGATCATACATTCAAGCAGAGGGGTAGAATATCATTGATAGATTAACCATCAATGATGACTACAGCCAGTTTGAGACTACATGAATGCTCAACTCCAATCATTTTTTCTGACCATAGCACCCCTTAATACTGATGGGATAATACCCATCATCCAAGGCACTTTATTTGTTTTGAAACCATGTCTCAGGCACCATCCATCCATATAAGAGTATATAGCTAGTATGTCCAGACAACAGGCAAATGAACCCAGCAATTGAAATTTACCCAAGTAACTCAAACATCTTCGATAAGTGACCAAGTGAAATACTAAATAATACATGGAAATATTTCTGAAGATATCAATTATTACTATTATCTGTTTTAATAATTTTGATCTTTCTACTTTGCATTAACACATATCATATATCTTATTAATTGGTAGTTACTTTCTGTGTTCAAGATTACAATTTTGAAGTAAATATTTTCTGTTAGTCAAAGTATAGTCCAATTCTGCTTGCATTTATTCTTAGATGTTTCCTGTTAATTTCCACTTAGCATTATTTCCAAAGACAGATTTGATAATATATAGCTTTGTTTATTATGAATTCCACAAATTTTCCTCCTGACTAATTTTATCACCACAATCAAATTTTCTTATAGAACTTTCATTTTTGACTAATTTTCCATGTTAAGCATTAAAGTCTCACAATGAAAATTTTAAATATTGTGTGCTACAATCAAAAACATTATATATATATATATATATATATATATATATATATATATATATATATAGTAATAATAACAAGTCACATGTCACATGACTTATATATATATATATATATATAATTGAATATTTGTAAATACAGTAACTAAATAATTAAAAAATGTTATCCACTTAGGAGCACTTTCAATTATCCCAGTAATCTTTGTTAACAAAGGCTTTGAAAAACTAACTTTCCCACAATTCTGTGATCTTAATGTTTGCCGCTTGCCTGTTAATTAAGTCATGTTTATATTTGTATATTAGCATAGCTTCCTTTATTTTTTTTTTATTGTTATTTCTTTCAATTTGCAATATTTTTACATCATTAAAATTAAAGTGAAATCCATAAATACATGATTTATTATGGTTGTAAAAAACAGATGCTCAAATATTGTCTACTATGCAATTTTGTTTCAATTTCTGAACTCGTTTCAATAATAGCAAGTGCTCTTTAGTTCTTTTTTCCAACGTGCATCTAGATTCACATATATATCCATTGCCACACCTACATATTCACATATTCATTTATAAATGACAAAATTTTTATTTATAAATGAGGTTTTATCTTAGGAGTTATTTGTTAATTTGTTTAATGTAGGAAGTGTGAAAAATGCAATATCACATATACCTTTATAAATTTTCCTTACAAAATTCACTTGATCATTTGAAATATATGGGATTAATATCCATATGTTTTTTTATTAGCAGGAGAATCAATATTATTATTAAAATTTTTATTCTTATATTTTGTATTAAAATCTCTAATAACATTATATATATATATATATATATATATATATATATATATATATATATATATATATATATATATATATATATATATATATATATATATATATATATATATATATAATTGTAGCCAACACTTAACAATTCATTCGAATATATTTCAATATTTTTGCCTTTATCCAATGAATATTTGCAAAGACTATTATTTCTAAATAAGAAGGACTTCAAACCTGCAATTTTATATGACATTGGCACTTTTGATTTATATGAAATATAATCTCTTTTTACTATTGGTTTAATGGTTATACAATAATCCAGCATGCATTGATTTCTAGTTATTTTAAGATCAAGAAACTGAATGCACATTAAATCTTTGTCTATTTTTATCCATCTTAAGCCTTTTAACCCATTTAAATCCTGTATTTTCTAATATTTATTTATAAATTTATGTATACTATTTTGAAGAAATACAGACATTGATTTGTAATATATATATATAATTAAAATTACACCAAATCCAAAATTCAACCAGACCAGCAAAAAAATAATATTAAAACACAACCAAAGGTTTTACTGCTACAAGCAGACTTCTCAAGTGTAAAGAACTACAAAAACTACACAATGTAGATAATATTAAACATTACCCAGAAATCCGTTCACTTCCCATCCATCCTTAATATTAAAAGAACTCTTAAATAAGTTAATTATTTCAGAATAATAAATTTTCAATAATAAAGATTTTTTAATTCTTCTTTTGATTTCATTTTCCTCAAAGAAAACAACCTTAGCTTCATCAAAATTAATAGTGTGGCCTGTATCTTTTTCATGGACATACAAAGCAGAACTAAGATATCTATTTTTAACCCTACTTTTATGAACCTTTATCCTTTCATTTAAACTCAAACTACTCTGACCTAGGTAGACCTTCTTACTAAATAAACAAGGGATAAAATATACTACACCAGGAATAGTCTTTCTATAAAAAATTTATTTTGTATTATTTAATAAATTATTCAATGTAACACCCCTTTTCCAAGCAATTTTCTTATTTCCAAACAATTTACTATTCCTACATACAATTTTATAAAAAGACAATTTAAATGGCAAAGAAATAAAATCATATTTTTCTCTATCCTTTACATCCTTACAAATATTACTATTAAATAAAATACTTTTAACAAATTTATCAGAGTAACCAACCCTCAAGTACTCTTTATAAAATTGACATTTCTGAAACAAAGCTACTCCACTAGAATTATTTAATTTATTATTCCTATGACAATAATTCCTTAAAGCAGCTACTTTATGAGATACAGACTGATAGCTATCAGGTTTAATTATAGATCTTAATTCTCTACTTTTAACAAAATGACTGCATAGTAAATAATTAGTCTCTATATTTATAATCACCAAAAGATCTAAAAAATTTAACTTACCAAAATCTAACCCCCCTCCTTCTAACACATATTTTATAGAAGGATCAAAACAATTAAACTCATTTACAAATTCTTTCAATTTATCATTCTTAACTACAAATAAACAATCATCAACATATCAAACAAATAACTTTATATATAAACAATTCCTTTTAATAATAATTCCCTCTTCCATATAATTAATATGAAAAGGGGTATTACATTGAATAATTTATTAAATAATACAAAGGAAATTTTTGATTAAAAAAAGCCTATTCCTGGTGTAATGTATTTTATCCCTTGTTTATTGTAAAAAGGTCTACATAGGTCAGAGTAGTTTGAGTTTAAATGAAAGAATAAAGGTTCATAAAAGTAGAGTTAAAAATAGATATCTTAGTTCTGCTTTGTATGTCCATGAAAAAAATACAGGCCACACTATTAATTTTGATGAAGCTAAGGTTGTCTTTTTTGAGAGAAATGAAATCAAAAGAAGAATTAAAGAATCTTTATTATTGAAAATTTATTATTCTGAAGCAATTAACTTACTTAAGAGTTCTTTTAATATTAAGGGTGGTTGGGAAGTGAATGGATTTGTGGATAATGTTTAATAATATATACTGTGTAGTTTTTATAGTTCTTTACACTTGAGACATCTGCTTGTAGCAGCGAAACCTTTCATTGTGTTTTAATATTATTTTTTGCTGGTCTGGTTGAATTTTGGATTTGGGGTAATTTTAATTATATATTGACTAGTTTAGCTTTAGGTTTGTAATGTTTATATATATATATAAATCTCAT
>JAQFVV010000177.1:814386-916816 GCA_028023455.1 Epiperipatus broadwayi | reverse complement strand
ACAAGGGCACAATATATATATATATATTAGTGCCAATAGCCAATATTTCATATGCTAGTCATTATCTTTATTTATATTTAAGTCAGTTAACTTTAAAACTTATTTGTTGGTGTAGACATTACTTATTGTTTATTGAAGTTAAAATTATAGTTATAACTTTAGTCCACTATTGTAAAGTTTTTATCTTGGTATTATTAGTTGTAGAATAGCCTTAGTATGTCAGGCCTTATTTATTACAGTTATTATTACTGGATGGAATGGATAAATTCCCCATCTGTATTGTAGTATCCATGAGTTGATAGTGCTTATATTTCCAGTGATTGTAATCACATATTCCTAGGTACCTATTGTTGTTTTCAGTGAGCCTCTCCATTTATTTTCCTGATGCACTGAGACAAAAGGTCCAGGCATCCTATTTTGCCTCAAATGTAAGTGTTATCTTGAAAGCCACCATACTTTTGATATATTTATGCTAGTTGCATTATAGAGTCCTCTTTTTGGGTTTATCACTCATGAGATTTAATTTAAATTTTCCACCATAGTAGGTGAGGTTGCTTGTATTTTAGTATGTAATGTCAAGATAAGTTTGTTTAAAGGATGTGATTCCTTTAGGATGCACTCAATTATGTTAGTGTTTAAAGTATAAGAATGTCTGTGCTTTGTGCTATCATGATTTGTAATCATTCATAAACCAACCAACGATATTCTGTAATTGTAAATGTTTGAATTCATAAGCATATGGTTAATTGGTATAATCCACACATGCTATGTATATACTGTGATCATCCAAAACTTTTCCAATGTAGATGTAAATGACTTAGTTATATCTAAATGTTTATTTAGATGAATTACATTGTGGACATTGAATTTATCACTTGTGTGTATATAAATGGTTCATTCGTTGAAGCCATTTAATATTTACTTAATTCATTCATTTAGTTATTTTCTACTTTAATGTAGTATTTTAAAAATATAGATTAAAGAAATCCATCTATGACCTAAGTTACTTGTTTAATGAGATATCTACAATTTGTTTATCTATTTGTATATTTATTTAATTTCATAACAGCTTATATAGTTCCTATGTGAATATAAATTGCAAATTATAAGTGTTACTGTTAAACCTTATACTTAATTTACATATAAAAAATTGAGTATTTACAAAACAAAACTATTATTATATTTCATATGTATATATGTATATGTATGCTATTATAAATCTAAAGTCGCAATCTTGAAATAAAACTGTATCATTTATTTTATATAAAAGAATGATTTTTAGTTTTATTTGAGATTTATTTATTTTCTTTTTCTCTATTTTTAGGATATCAGTTCTACAAGCTAGAAGATATGAAAGTATTAAATTATTGGTAATTTCAATTGAATAGATAGATTTTGGTTTCAATAAAATCCCTTTTGTTCCAAATTATATGTGGTATATAATTAATTGTAAGTTAAATTAACCCTGAGAACTAATTAGCAATATATTCTAGTCAATGCTCTATATTATTAAGTTTGTCTTATATAGTTAGCCGTGGTAATAGTCTATTTTAGTATATTCATTTTGAGGTAGTTTATTTTATCTTAATATATGTATAACATGCTATTAAATAGGTATTACACTTCTTATCTGTATTATATTTATGTTGAGTTAAATGATGGAAAATATGTTCTTTCTTCTTGTATGGCACATGCATTTTATTAAAGTTGACAAGTTACTATGAAACCTGATTAATTTATGGGTGCCCCATAGGTATATCTTATCCAAATCTTTTTTTTATTTCTAATATAGTTTATCCATTATAAATGGTGCAATTTATAGATTGAATTTATAAATCAAATAATTTAAAAGATAACGTATTCCATTATAAATATTGTATCATCGTGAGTCTTAGTCAATTAATGATTGTTGATTACATATAGAGTTTCAAATTGTATTTTTCATTATAAATGCTGCAAAATAATTTAGGCCACATCATTTTTTTTTACTTATGGCATATATGACATGCTACATTGAATATCCACTGTTTACTCATCTTTCTTCATTTATATTGATTTATATATTTTCTATTACAATTGGCCTACCAACATTTAGGGACTTCTTCTCTTAATACATTTACATTCCATTTCAATTGGCTTTACCAACGATTGGGGCCAATTCATCTTTCTTCACATGTGTATTTTCATTCTTCATTTGAGATTACATATATTTTATTGTTCCCTTACAAAAGTGCGCCATCGTTAGGGCATGGTTAATTGATGATTAAATTTGATGCTATATCATTTACATTCTATTACAATATATATATATATATATAGTTCAAGTTACAATCAGGTAGGAACAAAAGACAACTGGTTGACATAAGTGCATTTTAAATTTTGAAAGTAAATTAAAATGAATGTATGTTTGTTTTCCACATAAAATAAATAATAATAATATTCCAGAATTTAATAATGCTTAAAACTTAAAATGAATAAATTTCTCAGGGCGTTCTTATAGATGTATGATAATAATCTTACTGTATTCTTAAATGCTTATATTATGATATCTCTTGCTTAAATAATTACTTTGATACTAATTAATCAATCAAATTATTTGTCTTTTCTTTTAAAATAATTGTGAAATAACTTGTTTGGACATTATGGATTATTTCACCATGGATTACAGGAAATTAAAAACTGCAGTTTGGAGAAATGGTCAATTATAAATGAAAATCATTGAAGTTAATTTGTCTATAGATTATTATTTATTTGCTAGGTCTTATAAATTATTATGTGAACTATATATATAGTGATATATATATATAGTGTGTTTAAACCAATAGATTAGTAATTTAATGCATTTTAAAATATGTGATGAATGTCAACCATAAGGATATAGGTCAACAAGTTTTTTCTAAAGGATGAAACTGCTCTTATTGCAGAAACCTACAACTCAAAGTCAGTCCTTCAATAATGGAATTGCGATTATAAATTCCACAATAAGAAAATATTATAAATGTTATAAATTGATAACAGACATTCTAAATGGGATTAAATGTGTTAACTATACAATCCGGAAAGGATTACTAAATGTGTTTATTAAAAAAAATTTTTAAAATCATTATATTAAGTGTTAACTAGTATTTAAATCCATGAAAGAAATTTATCTTGTGCTTCTAATTTTACAAAATGTCATATTTACAATAATCTCTTGTCAGTTGGTATCTTAATTAGTCACCATTATTCACAAATTGTTTCTTCTTTTAAGTTTATCCAGGAAAAATTTGTTCTTTGCCACACTAATACAGACGAGCATATGCTAAAAATTGTCTGTCTTTATCCTAAGTGGTATATTTTCCAGATATTGGATAAAATGAAAGAATTAATAATAATAATCCCAAATGTATAATGCTGCATCTTAATTCGAATTATTTACAATTATTTACTTTTAACAACTAAATAATTTACCATGTCTAAAGTTCTCAGATATTTATTTTAATAAATTCATTTTAATAAATACTTTTTAATTGAATTGTAGTTTTATGTTTATAAATTTTAAAATTGACAAAATTTTATATGTATAGCAATTACATGCATGCACACATATATATTTTAAGAGAACTGTTAGCTTATTATTTTAGTTAATGTAGTCTTGATTGTAATTATTATAATATGGTTATTGTAGAACTAATTCAAATATTCTGTTTTATTTAGGGTATCCGTTCTTGTATATTTTTCTACAATATCAATTTTATGTGTGTCCTTTTTTTCTATTTGTACATAAAGAAAAATTCCCCTGCTCTTTTCAAACAATAATAATAATAATAATGATAATGATGATGATGATAATACAGATGCATGCAAATATTTTATATATGCATTGATCAATAAGATCTGCTTAGAAGACATCTTTAAATATTTTCTAAAAATTATAATCTGCAGTACCAATATGAGAGACTTTTAAGTTTCATTTTTGATCACATTATCTGCTATCTGACCAATAGTAGTGGTGGATGTACTTTGTTTAACTAATAAAAAAAGCCAATAATTTTTTACAGTGTTTGGCTATATTAATTAATTACAATAGTAAATATAACATTACAAATTTTTTACAGTGTTTGGCTATATTAATTAATTACAATAGTAAATATAATGTTACAATATATATATATATATATATATATGATAAACAAAACAAGTTATAAATTTTGTAACTTGTTTTAGCTTTCATTTTATGATCACTAGATGAAGCTTTACCAATAGCTCCTAACAAGCTTGTTTACATAAACACCGAGAAAGATAGAATTCAATATGGTCTGGAGATGGTAGACAACGAAAGATATATTAATTCTATCTCTCTTGGCATTTATGTAAACAAGCTTGTTAGGAGCTATTGGTAAATCTTCATCTAATGATCATATATATATAATGTGAATTTTTTGAAGTATAAAAATATTTTTATTAATAATCATTATTTCTGAAAATAGCAACTGTGGTTTACCACAAATTTTTAAAAGAAGTAAGCTAGTGTGATCTCATGGCCATTGTAATGCAAAAAATGACAATAATAAATGAGACTACTTTGGGAAAGAATAATATGATAAATTTAGTGAAAAACTTTTTCAGCAGCAATGTAGAAAAATTTAGTTATCATCAACTTAATTTATATAGAAGAAACATGGATGGAGTGATTTTTGTTAGAAATTATTATCGTTGTTAGACAACACTTGTATGGCAATTCTAACTCCTGAAGAAACAATCTCATATTCATTCCAAAAACTAATTTATAATTATTATTTGAAAAATATTTAAGCTGTCACAATTATACCAACCAGTAATAACAATAATTATTCACATTGAAAGTGTGACAAAATATTTTTAAAATATATAAATAAGTCTGCAGTTATTTGTTGGATAATGTCCATCATTTCACATTAAATATTAAATATCTTTAGAAAAAGTTTTAATTTTTATTCATATTTTCCAATTACAATCTATTGTCTGTTATGGCACACTGGTTAATATATAACACAATGGTTTCATGTAGCACTATTTTCCCTCTTCTTCATGTGTTGCTATCCTGACCAGTGACAGTTCATGGGAAACAAATATGATTTTTTAGATACTTGAATATTAAATTATTAATGTAAGCTCTAATTATTTCAGTTATTCTGAGCATTGTATTCAATAATATAAATATTTAGTTTGAATCCTGTGCATGTACTATCTCTGGTTAGGCCAGCAACGCATGAAGAAGAGATGAGAATAATACCACATAGTTGGATGTATTTAAACAATTTAAATAAAGTTTAAATTTTTTCTAATGATATTCAATATTTAATGTTGATGATGGAAATAGCCCAAAACATAAGTACAATGAAATTCCCATCATCACAAACCTTCAAAACAATATAAATAAAGTCTTTAACAAAATAAAAATTACCATTTATAGACATCTGCCCCAAAGGCATATTTGGCATGTTCTTTCCTCTATTTTTCAAATATTAATTGTTAATTTATCTTTATGTCATAAGTCAACAGTTTTTTCCTTCCTTTCTATTCATTGAAATAATTTAATATTAAAAAAATATACCTGAACTGAAAAATTTTAAAAATATGTTTTACTATTTCTTACAGATGACTATCATCTTATTTTATCTTTTTATTTGTTTTTTTTTTAATGCTAGAATAGCTATATATTTGTTTGTAAGTAGCTACTGATTAATATATATGCCCAAGTTATATATGATGAAACGTAACAATTAATTGAACATAGCAAAAATGAGTTGTTGACGTAATGAATAATATTTCTGTGGTGTAATTTTCACTACATCACCTCTGATGCAATGTAATAACTGGTTTTTATCCACTTTGAACACTTTATGGAGGGATGTAATCCGTGATATAGGAAAATTACATTACAGAAATATTATTCATTAAGTTGACAATCTCTAGTCTAATAAATGACTAATAAAAATTATTAATATGGGGGAAATGTTATATTGAAAGTAACATGAAAGAATGAAAACAAATTACATAAGTAAGACAATAAGAAGGTATTAGTGATAAAATTGAAGTAATTAGAAGTCTGAGCTAGTCTATGTTGCTAAAAAAAGAGAACAGTATAAGTACAAATGAAGACTTAAATAAGATACCAAGAGATGGTAAAATACCTATAAACCAACTGCACATGAGATGCATAGATGAGATAATGACATTAGCAATAGAAGTATAAAGAAATGATATTACGAATTGAAGAACTAATGTATAAAAGAAAACTTGGTAACTTTTACATATAAGTCTAATAATAATAGAGAAACGTAAAAAAAAAAAACTTACCTGTCGCTGTTTTATAATGGTATATTTCAGTTTAAACTTTAGATTTCCTTTTCATTTTATGAAAAAGATTTTCTTTAAAATTAGTAATGAAGTTGGGTTTACCTTTCTACCTTTTGACATTTTATCACTTCTAGCTATTTTTTACTATTGTAAATTCTGTTTCAATTCTATTAAATATAATAAGGAAATTTAATTACAGAGGAGAAAGAAAATACCTTTTAGCATTTAAAAAGGCTTTCACTTCGTTTGTATAATTTCTGTTAAAAATGATGGGTTAACTTGTGTATTTAAATATAGTAACTGATACTATTTTAAATGTCAGAAATACCTTCGTAAAGGTACTTTATTGTGTATACGCGTATTATTAATAAACCTATAATCAGAATATAAATTTTAACAAAAAAATAGTGGTATAAAAACTGATAGCTTGAAAACTTAACGAAATATTAACAACCTTTGGCAATTTTAAAGTTTAAAATTTTATTTAAAAAATATATTTTTTCTGAAAAATAATTTTGTTATGAAAGTATGGTTTAAAAATGTAATAATTTTCAAACCATCGGTTGCACTAAATCTATTAACTATGCAAATTATAGCCCGAAGTTTACTAAATTATTAGAAAATCAAAATTTGAAGGTGTTAAGAACTATTCGCCTAATGTAGTTGCGTTATTATAAATAATAAAATAAATTTTATCACCCTTTCTATTAATATATATTTTAATGTTGTTGCAAAAATCTGAATCTATAGCTAACGTATAGTATTAGGAAAATAACTCAGGTGTTTTAAAAATACTTTAGATCATTTTTAAAGGGATTTTGAAATAACCGCGGTTATGGTTAAATTAAAGTAAAAAATGACCAACAATCAAGCATTGGTGGTCGAGAGGTCAGCGACGGCTGCTTTACAAGCAGTTGTCCTGGGTTAGTGGGTTCGCTTCCCGGCTGATGCTATGACACATGAGAAAAAAAAAAGACCAACGTCTTAATTAGTAGTACATCTTAATGCAAACAAGTAAACACTCATATTGTGGTATAACAATTTATTATAATTTTCGTGATTTATTGTCTTGAAAAACAAAGTATTAAATTTAATTTATTATTCACTTAATTTATTCCATTCTATTTCAATAGGTTTTAACAATAAAGATTTCGTGTAGTTTTTTATTTATCAGATAAATGAAATTTTTAAACAATACAATAAAAAAATTATATAAAATATTTTTAAAATACAAATACAAAAATTACCATTATTATAATGTGCATTGTTGATTTTGTTCTTACAACACTGAAAACTAACATTTTTATATGTTGATATTTGTGTGTATGCTTTATATGCATGCACTTATGCAATAAATCGATTGATGTATTTGTTTTATTTATAATCAACGAAATCTTTCAGATTTAAAACTCACTGTTCTAAGGCTAGTTGTCAAGTTGTGAGATATCATTCAGAGTGCAATTTTACCAAACAATCTCTATTTCTCAAGTGAGTTGAAAATTTAAAACATCTAAACCAACCCATAAAAATGATAGTTCAAATTTTTAAACCACTGAGATGATTAAGACATATAATTAGAAATTTTCACTATTCCATATTTAAGTAGATGTTCCAGTATTTCAGATCTATAGCTCATTTTTTCCTCACCATATCTAAATCAATTGTTGTAAGGTGTATTAATTAATAGATGCAAATAATAGTTCTTAATAAATCTTTGTCTAGTGTTGCCCTATCCAATATTGCAAGACTATTTTAAGCTTATGGCTTTTATTAATTAAAAGCTTTGTAGCTAGGATCAGTGCTTTGGCCTTTATATCTAAAGCACCTTGTCTCAGCCATCATTTGCCTTTCAATTTTACCATCAAATGATCATCTCAAACTCCTCACTGATCAAAGTAATAAGCTTGAAACCACTCTCGAGAGAATAAGTAGGACAGCACAAGATAAAGATTTATTAAGTGCTATCATCTTCATCTATTATTTACTAAAGCTTACAGTGAGTTGTATAGACGTGGTTTAGAGAAAAGTATACTGCTGAAACAGCATTGAGTAAACTGAAATCATGTGATAGAATTATTTGATATTTTATTGATTTCATTTATAGTTCACCTGATCAAACATGCTGTTATATGGCATGCATTGATAGTGAAAATCATTAATCTGAATGATTCTATTCCATGGGATAGTTCATGATTTAATAACTATCATTCTAAGAATATTATGCAATTCATGACAAAAATATAAAAGCAATACTATTGATTAAGTTCATTGAACTTGCATTTTTACAGATTCAATTGTACACCAATTTGTTCTGAATTTATATCACATTGCATCTCTGGGTACAAACATGGCTTATCATAAATCTACTTATTTATAATTGTGTTTTATATTATGGAAAATCAATTTGCTTAATCGATTTTTAATTCTAAATGCAATATGTACCACTAAATATTTCTTATCTCATCATCATCATTATTATCATATTTAGACAAGAAAAACTCTCCATACAGTAGTGCCACTCAGTGTGAATCAGAGTAATCAATGGATGCCAGAAGGCTTGTGAATAAAATCCCTATCTAGTGCATACTCATCCAACATCCTCAGACTAGTTTGGATTTTATGCATAAGCCTTCTGGCATCCATTGATTACTCTGGTTGGCACTGAGTGGCACTACTGTATGGAGAGTTTTGCCTGTTTTAATAACAGTAATGTGCTAGCATAAGAAATAGTGATCATGTGATATTATGATATTTATTATTTTCCTCACATAATTATGCGATTATTTTCACAGACATATTATTTTCATCTATTTTATCATCATTATTGAATATATATTATATATACATGGTTAGATTGTATAGAATGATGTAGAAACTGCTAAAATCTAAGCATGAAAGATATTAATAAAGTTAATAAATATAAATCCATACAAATAAATAAGATTGGGTTTAACACTCTATCTATTTGATCTATATATAATAGTCATATACATCATTACTACTATAAGCCAATGTATTTATTATTGGATTTCCATATAATGAACTTATGAGATTCTCTAATACTGATTGTATTCCCAAAAGTCATAAAATAATTAGCTATTAACAAATATTTATCCACCACTATCTACATAATGCATACATTTATATATCCTCCTACATTGTTGACAATAACAGATTTTTTAAAAAAACTATGATATAGCCATTTTACATTACCAGACAAATCATAATTTAAAAAAAAAAAAGAAAAAATATTGGATTTTTTTTTTTACAATTATTATCATAACTGACAGTCATAAACAAATGATCAAAGTTATAATATTTAAGAAAAAATACAAATACTGTCTAATATATATATATATACAATTATTGTTATTTAAAATACAATGTAACATAAATTTACAGTATATATTACATAATATCAAGCATGTCATAAACAACTTATTTTATTGCTCTTTCAAATTTTTTTCTAGTAATTTAATTTTGAATAATTTTACTTTTTTTTCCTTTCTAAACCTATTTTCTTTTTTATTATATATTGTACTTTCTTACATATTTTCCTTTTGGTGTTTTTTCTTTGGTTATTCAGGAAGCTTTTCACATTAACAAATTACTTCAGAATTTAGAATTTTTCTAACATCTAGGCTATTCATTTTACAGTGACTATGTAATGTTTTACAGTTACTATGTAACATTCACAAAAAAAGGCATTGTCTTTCTCTTCGAGATTTTTACAGATATTGATTGATACATACCTTGAAAGCTTATGACAGTGGAAAAGTAATACCTTATCATTTACAGTAGCAATAGTTGAGTCATGACATATATATATATATATATAATGATTTTAAAAGATTTTTACTGTTTTATAAGGTTTCAGATTATTGCATTATAATTATGGGATAAATATTTCAGAAGCCTATTCTTTTGTCATCTCCAAATTATTATGAAAACACATGGCACAGATTTATAATCATTTTTTTTTCATACTGTGATTTTTGTTCACAAATTTTCTCTGTTTAATTTTTTTTCCCATAATAATCTAGAATATAAATCAAAAAATACTTCCTGTTCCACATCTTTTTTTACCAAATTACATTGTAATTATATAACTTTTCAATTGCATCATTACTTTTTCTGCTTTTAATTAAAACAACTTTTCTAATAATAAAAGGGGCATTCTTTGATCTTTGTGAAATTAGAAGAAAGGTGAAGGGACAATTGATTTAAAAAGTGTGCATGTACTATATTACAAAAGCTCAAATATTGGAAACATGAGTAAAATAGGATTCATTACAAATAAAAAGTGGGAGAATAACATTGTGCAAACTGATAGTGTATCAGAAAAAGTGTAAGATCAGTTATTCAATGGAAAATACAGATAATTTGGGTTTATACACCAACTTTTCATTGTAAAAAGCCAATAAACATCACACGACCACTACTTCTT
Organism: Epiperipatus broadwayi; assembly: GCA_028023455.1. Classification (NCBI taxonomy): domain Eukaryota; kingdom Metazoa; phylum Onychophora; class Udeonychophora; order Euonychophora; family Peripatidae; genus Epiperipatus; species Epiperipatus broadwayi. The sequence continues at coordinate 906,048 of JAQFVV010000177.1, read as the reverse complement.
ATGCTTGTGTATAACTGTTGTTAAAACAGGCAAAACTCACTATACGTATTGCCACACACAGCAAGCTAGAGTAATCAATGGATGCCAGAAGGCTTGTGCATAAAATCCCCATCTAGTGCCTACTCATCCAATATCTCCAGACTAGTTTCTGGCTTGTGGCCTTTGTCAGTGAAGAGCCTTTGATCAAAGAGCATGCACCTAGATCTTAGAATCCTAAGATCTAGGTGCAGTGCTCTCCAATCCAAGGCTCCTCACTGATTACTTTAGCTTGCTGTGTGCCACAATACATATAGTGAGTTTTGCCTGATTTAAGTTTTCATTGTGATGAAGAAGCAGAAAATTAGTATATGGATGCATAAAATGGTTTTAGTCAGATTAAACAACATTTTAAAATTTCCATGTGAGTCATGAGATAATTTAATGCTAGAATTGATGAACAATTAAAAGATAAGAGTAATGTGAAAAAATTGGGTTTTGATAATAGAAATGAGGGAGGACATAATCTTGTGGCATTTGCATAAATAAAATTTATATTCTTTAAAAACAATGCTAAATTAAAAAGGAAGATTGAAGCATCCAAAAAAAGATGCAGCATAATTATAATATATTTTGATTAACAGAAAAATGTGCATTTCAAGATTGTAGTGTATTTAAGAACTTCAACATAGAAGTCAACATTGATTAGTTAGATTTAGTGAAATATAAGATAGATGCTAATACAAAACTCAAGGAATAAAAGGTATTAAAAACAATATTCACAAAAACAGTATTCATAAACATCCCATTAATTTAAATTAGAATTGGGATATAATTTTAAAATATTAACAGACTTTGAATATTGTTCAGATTTTAATGACTTCAATAGGAAGATAACTGATATATGATCCAAGAACTGCAATAAAGATAGCTGGCACAAAAAGCAGCAATTGACCAGTAAAATTTTTAATTAAAACATGACAATTTATGAAGAAAAGAGGGAATATAAAAATATAACCATTATACAGAATTGAATGTCTAGAATTTTATAAAATGGTATAAAAAAGAATTAATAATGATATTAGAAAATATAATAGTAAATGAGCAAGAAAAGGTATAGAAGTGAATAAAAGTATCAAAATATAAAATATTGTAATATTCGTAGAAACATTATTTTTGCAATTAAATGTAAAGATGGAACTATTACTACAAACAGGGATGACATCATGAAATGTTTAAAAAGATTTTATTAAAAATTATATAGCAATAAAGAACAAAAAATATCCCTACAATTATTACATCTTCTGAATTGTCAGGAACTTAAGTGAGGAGGTGAAACGTAATTAAATCTGTGAAAAAGAGAAAAAAGTTTCAAGTAATAATACAATTATAATCTATATCTTAAAGTAAGCGCATGAAGAAATAAAAAAACCTGTTGGATAAATTACATACCAAATATCTAAGTGATGAAGATCTATGGGATGCTTGAAAAAATGCAGTACTAATATTAATATTTAAAATGGTAATAAAAAAGATATTAGAAATTATAGACCTATTACTACTCATATGCAATGAACTTTGGATTTAACCAACCACAAAATATGTTGGATTTAAAAGTAGCTTTAGAACAGTGCATCATATTAAAATATTTATAGAAGTTATAGAAATGACCAATAAGTATGAGTTTCCATTATGTTTTGGATTTAAAGATTATGAAAAAGCATTTGATATTAAAAGATTTTCTTCAGTAATTAAAGTATAGAACCATCAAGATATAATATATACTGTTATATTCTGAAAAATATTTATCAGCATGCAGCAGCAATGACTGGAATGCTTAGTAATACTATTAAGAGTAGCATTAATAAAAAGCACTTGTAGATTAAATGGATAATCTAAAAAAGTAAAGTAAATGGGGTTTATTTAATCATCTAAATTTGTCAGTTAATGTAATTGTTTTTGTTTTTTTTGCGAATAATGTAGCGAAACTTGGCCTACAAATAAATTTTAACAAATCTTCCATCTGGAAGATAATGTCTGGTGAACAAATTAACTCTCCCTTTTCTGAAAAATCCCAAAGATACCTAGGTTTTCCAATCTTCAAAACTCCAACTGCAATGGCAAGAGAGATTCAAGATGCAATCCTCCATTCAACTGAAGCCATCACCACTTCACTCTCTAGAGTATACCTTTCATTATATGGAAAGGTTAGCCTCCTCAACATGATCATAATACCAAAAATCTCATATTATCTTCCATTTGTTAAAAGGTCTAAACAGTTTCAAAATAAAATTAACTGATTATGCACCAAACTTCTCTGGAGAGGAAGGACAGTTGCTATTAGCTTGTGAGGTATCCAATGACCACGCAGGTTCTATGGACTGTCATTCCACTCAATACAAGCAATCATTTTACAGAAAACCCACAACACTCTACATAATCTGATCCTCTCCTGCGGATACTCTAACATTATTAAAAAAATTACACCGACAGATCGTCCTCCACCCTCTTCCAGTTCATGGATACATCCCTAATACAACAACTTTATAACCCGATAATACCCTTTAACCTTAAACAAAAAATCACCTTATGGGAAGCATACAATATAATCAACTATAATCAACAACCCATTAAACCAGCCTAAAAGTAACCAATCAAAGACTCATTACACACTTCAAAGATGGAGTCTGGAACCCAAATTCCTTGACTTCATCATTAAAATAAATCTTAATTGCTCCCACAAATTGGTTTCTTTATCACCAAGAGGTTTTACCAGCATTGACCCTATTGGTCTGTGTGCTCATGAAGATGAAACCATAGACCATATTATATACCGGTGCCCAAGACTTAAAACTCTGAAAGATATAATTATAATCAATTCCAACATAAGACCTGATATGATTTTCTCTCTTGAAAATGCCATTCATAATGGTTTTTTCTCAATCATTTCCTCCCCTCTCCTCCTTTCCACATATAAAATGAGAGACACAAATTCTCAATGACCCCCCCCCCCCCCACCATCCATTCCATTTATTTACCACACAAAAAAAAACAAACACAACCGGCCCCCCCCCTTCCCCAAAGTAATTGCTGCCACCACCTCGTTCTTTATTTCCTCTTTCCTTTTCTCATTAACCACTCCCCCCCCCCCCACATAATAAAATAATTATTAAAAAAAAAAAATAATCTTTATAATAATAAAAATAATCCCACCAAAAAAGTATTTGTAAATTCTCTCCCCACACCCAACCACATAAGAGTATAACATTGTGCTCTCATAACTTAATCTAGCCAGATGACATATAAAACATTATATAAATCATATTATTGTACAATTATTCATTTATTTATCCTTTATTAGTATGTAATCACTATTTATTGTTAATAAAATTTTTATTGAAATGAACTTCAGAGTAAGAGTTATCAATAGAAAATAACAAAGTAGGACTAAGGATGAATGCAAAAGAACTCAAGTAATATTTCATGGAGTTTTTTTTTTTTTTTAAAAAAAAATTAATATTGATGAATTAGAAAATTTAACAACTAGAAATATCTTTGTCGGAATATTAATACAAATGGAAACATAAGAGATCAAATTAATCGTGGAATTCAGTTTGAATGAGTGCTTTTTATAGAAATAGTATACTAGGGAAAGATGTTTACCCGTTTGAAAAAGATGGTTTTTTAATAATGTATTTTATCAGTTCTTACTTAACAGAAAAGCAATACAGAGATTTCAGATCATTCAAAAAATATTGGAGAGGTGTAAAAAGAAACAAGAAGGAAGCAAAAAAAATATTTAAAGGAGAACTGTTACTGACATCATTGAAATAATTACGAAAGTGAAGTGGACCTGTGATGGACATATTTCTAAAAAAGATGATAGTGGATTGTGAGTTGAAATCTTAAACTGAATTCCAAGAAATTGTGAATGACCTAGAAAAAGACCACATAGGAAATGTGTGAATAAAGAAGTGTGCTCAGTTAATTTGAGCAGATAGACTAGAGATCAAAAAAACTGGCTTAAACTTGTAGAGTCTGCAGGGGACTGATAATAATTGAAAATATTAATCATCATCATTTACATTTACTGGATATGTTCATGAACTGGTAATAATAATAAAAATCTTTTCAATGATTTGAAGATATTGAAATTTCAATTTAACAAATAAAAATTCTCTATAAAGTCATTTAAAAAAAGCAGAAAGAAATAATTAAAAAATACACACACATACCGAATGAGATCTAATCTAAAAGTTTGGACTTTTCTACATAGTTTTGATGGATTTAAAAACACATTTAAATTATATTTTATAAAACTGCTGCCATCCATATAAAGAAAACTGCCAATCTTATAATTCAGATTTTTAAGTTCAAGAATGAGACAGCAAAAAAAGTTTTATTAATTCATAAATTCGATTTTGCACAAAATGCGCAGTTATCTTTGAAGTTTCTTTAAATTAAGATAGGCGAAGAGAGTCAAGTTTACCGATATATGTATATGTTGATACGAAGATTTTCACGGGTTGCATATATAAAAGATATATTTTGCGGGTTCATCTGTGTTAAAAAATTTAAATAATGATATACCGACGTTTCGACTTGATCACATAAGTCATTCACTTGGTGATAAAGGGTAGAAAGACGGTTGTAGAGGCGCTACAATCACTGATTTGAAAAAATCATTAAAATTCCACCAATAGCAAATATGTTAAATTAAGAATGTTTTTTAAAAATATTTTTCCAAATAGGAGGAAGTTTGCATGAATCATCTCGCTTATTGATACAATCTGGCCTTTTAAGTATCTCAATGGCTTCTCTAATTTTGCATTGGTAGAGATTATCACATCTGGATATGATCCTGGTACTAGAAAAATCAATTTTATGACCTGAATCTATAGTATGGAGTGAGAGTGTTGATGATGATGAGTGTTGTTTAACTGCATTAGCATGCTCATCTCTCCTAACGCTGATGCGACGATTACTCATACCTACATAAGAAGCTTTACAATTTTCATATGAGATTTGATAAACACCATGAGATTCAAGAGGGATTGGATCCTTAGGCTTAGTTATAATATTGTTTATCTTTTGATGAGTAGAAAATGCTGTATCACGCAGTGGATGACTTGTGTAATCAAGTCGAAGTGTCGGTATATCAATATTAAAATTTTTTAACACGGATGAACCCGCAATATATATATATATGCTAATTTTTACTAAGTGTATGTTACATAAACATTAATAAATTGAAACATGTAGTTTTATTATAATAATGCTTTTTCTTACTCTGACAATTACAAGTTTGCAAAAAAGGTTTTTAAAATTGTAAACGTCAAGAGATGTATCAGAAATATTTATTTTGAAGATGTTTTCACACCAATTCGGTTTTTATAGAAAAGATAAGTTGGTCACCAATATTTTTAACTTTTATTCTAGCATCATTCAGGGATTTTACAGATTTTATACCATTTTCTGTTAATTATAGAAAGAACTTATTACAAAATTTATTTCTAATTTTATTCCAGACTGGACGATAGTAAAATACAATAAAAAACTAGTCATATTAGAAACAGCATTTATTTTCTTTTTATTCTAGCACTATTTATTGCAAGATTCAGTTATTAGTGCTAATGAAGTAATAGTGAGAACCAGACGGTTTCTGACTTTCTCTTTTATAAATGAGAACTTATTTAAAATTGGAACCAATCTCCTTTAATTCTTTATTTACTATTGATATTTTTGATAAAAAACAAAATACCAGAACAAGATTTGAAACAGATTAAATTTATTACTATATGGTAAGTCATTTTCACATTAGGTTTAGAACATACAAAGAAAGAATGGCTTTATTAATAGAGTTAACTATGAGAAATGATATTATGCTGATATTAATTGATAGGCTTTTTTTTAAAAAAAAAGATGAGTTTTGTGCATTATTTTGTAAACAAATTCACTTTTAATTTTGATATTTTTTCACTATTTAATTGAAGTATGTTTATGATTTTTGGACAGAGAAAGAGTCTGTTTCTATAAAAAGTACAACTGAGTGTTGAGGGAGTCAATGCTTTTCAAAAACCTTGTTTCAATTCAAAAAGCCTAAAATCCATTATTTTCTCCGTCTCAATATGCCCATTGTTATTATTTGTTTTACTACGTAATTTCATATTGTTATTGTATTTCTTAGTAACCAGGAATTTACTATAAGATAAATAGCATTGTTTTATTGATAACATGTATTCTTTCATCCTTTATGAAGAAATGAAAAACTAATTGCTTATTTATTTATCAACCAAAAATGATTTGTGTGCTTAGTTATCTATAAGAATAATACTTAAAAAATAAAATGTATAATTTGTGTGGAAAATCTGCCATGATATAAAAAATAACATTTCCGAATTTGAATCAAAGATCACGTGCCTAGCAGTCGAATAACATTTCCCAACTTGAACAACAGAAAATGTACCTAGCACTTGAATACATTATATCGTATCATAATACTTTTCAGTTTGTTTAAAACGACAAGAATTGTAAAGAAATCTATAGAATGTTTAACTATTTAGATTAATAAAGGATCTCTTATTGATTTTTACTTGCTATTATGGATTTTGTTCGTTCCATTTTGTAATCACTAGTATGAAATTTATCAACTAAATGATAAGATATTAGAAAAAGAATAAAAAATAAAATTCTTTAGATTTCTTAGTAATCATTTAGTTAATAAAAAATAATTTCTGAATTATAATTATAAAATAAAAAAAAGTATTTACTCATTGTTATGAACTATCGCTCTATATATACAAAAGATATAAAACCTACTTCGTGTAATCTAAATTTTTCTTATTATAAGTATTTAAATCCAAGGTTATTTTAATTCAAGAAATCTAAATTTAAGGAACCCAATACTGTTCTACTTAATTAATGTAATTACATAAACATAAATCAATAGTCACCATAATTATAAAAATAGAAAAACGTATACATGTAATATCAGAGTGAACCATTTTGATGAAAAAATATGGGGTGCTGGAGGAGAAGATACATTTTGTAATACATGTGTTATTGGAAAATGAATAATTGAATGAGATTTTATTTAAAAATGCTTCCTTCTTCGATTTCTTATAATTGTTTTGTTGAATGTTTTAATCGATACACGTAGATATATAAAACGATTTATTAATATTATTTACAGTATACAGTTTATTTTATTACACAAATATTTTTGTTGAGGCTTTAATCATGAGATTTTATCTAAAAATGGTTCCTTCTTCGATTTCTTATAATTGTTTTGTTGAATGTTTTAATCGATACACGTAGATATATAAAACGATTTATTAATATTATTTACAGTATACAGTTTATTTTATTACACAAATATTTTTGTTGAGGCTTCATATTTACTACTATTATTTAATTCTCAGATACTTCTTTTCTTTCATTAAGTCAACTTTTGTTTCTCATCATAATAACAGCTTTCTGTTAACATTTACTGCCTCTCAGGCCATCAATAAAATGCTTAGAGGAAGAATTCTGGTCAATCTCTTCATTCTAAATATTGAAATGATCATTGAAAAACAAACATTCACACAAAAAAGTGATAAAGAAAGATATGTTTTGTCTGTAGTGGAAGGATTACAAAAATAATATGTTGTGGATAGTAATATGTGCAAATCTTACAAAGGTAGAGTATACAGCATATATATATATATAAATGATTTCTCAAATATATTTGTTGACATAATTAAATTTTTTTTTTCATGTGTTATAGCATCAGCCAGAAAGCGAACCCGCTAACCCGGAACAACTGCTTATAAGGTGCCTGTGAAGACCACTTGACTACTATCGCTTGACATCTATTTTTATCATTAACTAATTTTCAATGTACATTTTCATCTTCTTTTTTTTTTTCTCAGTGATGAGATGTTTATTTATCAAAAAAAAAAAAAAAATAGATACAATGAAACAAATGAAATTTTAGGAACAAAATGGTAAGAGGGGAAGGATACATGTAAAAAGGGAATGGGAAGTGGACAGGGGAAATGGTGTGTAGTTCAGGCTGGTTAGAAAAGCACATCTTAGAAAAGGTAAGAATACAGAAATTTTATGGTGAGCGAGGATGAGCTGGGTTGGGAGAGATATGAGGAGTACAGTTCTTGCTTCTCCTGCCAGAATTGCACAATGATTCATTCTTGATGTTACTTGATGAGCCACTGTCTGAGAAAATTTCAGCAGAGGAAGGTGAGAGAGCGAAGGGAGGAGGGTGACGAGACCCAGGTTGAAGCCAGAGAATTTTTTGCTGAAAGAATTCTTTTTTTCCTTGTGTGTTCTGAATGTCTGAGACTTGCTCTTGGTTCAGGAAAAGGATCCATTATGATTTTACTGGGAAGATCAAGGATGGAAATCTGCCTGTCAGAGTTGGTGTCACTATCTGATGGGTTAGGGCATGCACGCTTCTGATGTTTCTTGTTAGTGTTGGAAGGGCCAGAGTAGGTAGACTCAGACAGGATGATTTCTGAGTTTGAATAAGTGTTCATGTCCATTAAGGAAAGAAGGTCCTGTGAGCAAGCTGTAACTGAGAGTGGTGGGCTGCGAGTGAGACCAAAATTATGTGGCCGAGAGGAAGCTGGAATCTTACTGAAAGGTGAGAGGGTGGCTGAATGCTGAAAGATTGAATTGAAGTGAGGTGGAGGTGAGAGGTTAGCTAATGAGGATGTTCATATTTATTGGGGCTGTGCAGTGCACAGATGTGGTTTAGGCCCTTTTCTTTCTGGCAAGAATTGCATTTACTTTTTTTGAGGGCAGTCCTGATTAAGGTGGTTGCGGTCTTTGCAGGTGAAACATTGTGGCCTCATCCCCTTAATTGAAATTACCAAAGGTGCTAGTTCAGCTGCTATTGTTGTGGGAATGCTTTCAGGAGAAAGACCTTTTTTAAGGATGAATTGAAATAAGGCTGTGTTGGTGAAGGTGAGACCATTGGTGAGAGGATTCCTAAGATACTCAAATGAGGTAACTTGTCCGAATGCCTCGAGATATTTCTGTAGGTGTTGCCTCTGCATACCTATGTGGCAGTTTTTGATAAACCCCTTAAGTATGGATGGTCTATTGGTGTCTATTGGAACCATGAACATATTGTTTAAAAATTTGAATCTGTTTTTTAAGGCTTGTCTTTGTATTGTGTTGTGAAACTCTAATGCCATGTATCGGTCATTAGAAAGGGTGAGTATTTTATGTATATAATCAGTTAGCTTGTGGAGTTTGATAAGGTCATAGAGCTGCTGTGTTGGAAATTTATGGAGTCCACATTGTAGATCTGTAACCGCCAGAATGACAGAGCTGTCACTCCTGTAGCAATGAAGTGACTTGAGGAGGTGCAGTGGAACTGTTTGATTAAATTGTTCTGAGTTCACTGTGTGATTCTCTGGTGTGAGTTGTTTAGTAGGAATGAAGGTTTCAGAGGTGGCTGAATCATGGTTGTTCAGATTGTCCTCATCAAGGTCCCACATATTTAGAAGGAGCTCTGCTTGAGGTGTTTGTGTTGTGGTTCTATTAGGACTTTTTGGTAAGATGCTGGATGCAGCCTGAGCATAGGAGTTAGCAAAGACTTGCTGTGGTGATGGATTTTTAATAAGGGATTGCTCTATAGTGTGACTGATATTAGTGGGAGTAGTACTGGCAGACTTGGTTGCGCTCGTAGATTGAGATGGGGAATTATGAGTAGCATCATCTTTGAAGTAGTTATTGTGTGTTAAATTTTTAGAGAAATCAGAGTTGGCTGAGGTTTCTGTATTAAACTTAGGTGTAGCAGGCTGTTTTTTACCCTTTACATTGGAGGAGTTTTTAATGTTCCCAGTTTTGCTTGGAGCAACCTTTTGATTGGTGAGATTACTTTTTTGGAATTGCTTCTTGCCTTTGATGGTGCAAGTCTCACCCTGTAGGGGAGGAAAATCCAGAGGGTCTGGGGATGGAGATCCTGAAATAGATTCTGTGCTGAAAGTTTCTTTGGAGTTTAATTTAGTTAACATTTTTGGAAGTTTTGAAGATTTTTGTTTTTGTAATTATGGTTTTGCACATTTTTGCCGCTAGGGCGGTGGCCATCTTTAAACTGTTTGGAAGAGTTCCAGATTATATAAAGAAAATATTGAAGTGAAATCTAAAAAATTTGATTTTAAAAAAATGAAGTAATTTCACACTGGAGAGATTGCTAATGTTAATTATAGTTGGTTAATACAAAAATTTGATTAGAAATTAAGGCAGTTTGCTACCCCAGAGGGGGGGAGTGAGAAAAGAAGATCGTTTATAATGACCTAAATAATTGGAACAATACATAAAAAAATTTGGTAAAAAAAGTTTTGAGTGATAAGAGAACTGGAGAGGAAATGAAATCAAGGGTCTAGAAGGAAATAAACCCCTCTATGGTACATAGAACAGTGAACCTACCCATCAAACAGGGGGAAGAATATGGTAATCTATTGTAGATAATCAGATAGTAGATGCAGTGAAATAATGATGAAATACACTAAAAACTGATAATTGTGAATGAAAAGGCACACAAACAGCAAATAATGTTCTTTAAAGGGACAAATACACATAGGGAATACCTCTGATAGCAGGAAAACTGACTTTTTAAAGTCTTTTCAAGAGAGCTGTGAAGCAAGTGATTTTCTTTCTAGAAGCAGCTCCACCTATAGTTACATTTTCATCTTTAAGACTAAAATGCAACATTCCAACAATGTTTCCAAATAATAGATAATATACTGCAGTACAGTCACCACTTTAAAATCGAAAAAATACTTCCATATTTGATTTTCAAGAGTTGACTATAATGCATTACACAGCTTTATTTGATGAAATGTAATGACTCTAAATAACGTATTAGCATTAATAAAAGTCTGGCTTAATAATATTCCGCATTTATAAATTTGCATAGGCTCTAAATCTCTAATCTTGTGAGAGATTCTTATACTTACAGCTATGATCTTGGAAAACAGTTTAAAGTATTATTTATGTAGATATGGATAAAAGCAGAGTTTAAAAATTACTAGACAAATAATAATACCTTTAATAAAGCAATTAAAAAATTAAAAAGTTTTATTTTTTAATTGAGATGATAAAATGAGAAAAGATATATTTCATAAATACGAGCAAAAAAATAATAGAAAAAAATACGAATAATGTCAAATCAATAGATCATATCTTAGAAAAGAATTTGTTATTTTATCAGCCTGGTAGACTAAATATATATCAGCTTAGTCTTGAAGCTCAAATGAAAAATTAATCTGAAAGTTGTTTTTTTTTTTTTTTTTCAGTTACTAAAATTATAAACATTTGATATTAACTTAAATATTTTAAGAATTAAGAAACTCTCAATACAGCTTGGTCTTGTTATAAGAGGGGATATAAAAATTATAAGGCTTTCTACTGAATCACTATACATCTCCTTGCAAAACATTCATTAGATTTTTGGAATACCACACAATTTAAGCTATAATCACATTTCATAGTAATCAGTGGACCATAACAGAGTTACTAAATCAACATGATTTCTTATCTATGTTGGGATTAGTTCAGAAAATAAATTTGTAATATATTATCTCATTTATAATCCAAAGTGTTTGAAATATACACACACACACGTATAAACATTAAAAGCATAAAGCTAAACAAGTCAATAAATAATCAAAATTACCTCAAATTCACAATTCAGCCAGACGAACCAAAAAAATAAACTCTAAAACATTATCATTGGTTTCACTGCTACAAGCAGTTATTTTGTAGTTTTTTACATTTGTAGCAGTGAAACCAGTGGTAGGGTTTTAGAGTTTATTTTCTTAGCTTCTCTGGTGCAGTTATGAATTTTGGGTAATTTTGATTGATTGATTGATAGATAGATAGATAGAAGATAGATAGATAGATAGATAGATAGATAGATAGATAGATAGATAGATAGATAGATAGATAGATAGATAGGTAGGTGGGTGGGTAAGTAGGTAGGTAGGTAGATAGGTAGGTAGGTAGGTCAGTCGGTCAGTCAATAGATAGATAGATAGATAGATAGATAGATAGATAGATAGATAGATAGATAGATAGATAGATAGACAGACAGAGGTAGGTAGGTAGATAGATAGATAGATAGATAGATAGATAGATAGATAGATAGATAGATAGATAGATAGATAGATAGGTAGGTGGGTGGGTGGGTAAGTAGGTAGGTAGGTAGATAGGTAGGTAGGTAGGTCAGTCGGTCAGTCGATAGATAGATAGATAGATAGATAGATAGACAGACAGATAGATAGATAGATAGATAGATAGATAGATAGATAGATAGATAGATAGATAAACAGCTAGGTAGCTAGATAGGTAGTGGGTAGGTAGTGATAGATAGATAGATAGATAGATAGATAGATAGATAGATAGATAGATAGATAGATAGATAGATAGATAGATAGATCAGATAGATAGATAGATAGATAGATAGATAGATAGATAGATAGATAGACAGACAGACAGAAGGTAGGTAGGTAGGTAGGTAGGTGGGTGGGTGGGTGGGTAAGTAGGTAGGTAGGTAGATAGGTAGGTAGGTAGGTCAGTCGGTCAGTCGATAGATAGATAGATAGATAGATAGATAGATAGATAGATAGACAGACAGATAAATAGATAGATAGATAGATAGATAGATAGATAGATAGATAGATAGATAGATAGATAGATAGATAGATAGATAGATAGATAGATAGATAGATAGATAGATAGATAGATAGGCAGCTAGATAGCTAGATAGGTAGTGGGTTGGTAGTGATAGATAGATAGATAGATAGATAGATAGATAGATAGATAGATAGATAGATAGATAGATAGACAGACAGACAGAAAGTAGGTAGGTAGGTAGATAGATAGATAGATAGATAGATAGATAGATAGATAGATAGATAGATAGATAGATAGATAGATAGATAGATAGATAAGTAGGTAGGTAGGTAGGTGGGTGGGTAAGTAGGTAGGTAGGTAGGTAGATAGGTAGGTAGGTAGGTCAGTCAGTCAGTCGATAGATAGATAGATAGATAGATAGATAGATAGATAGATAGATAGATAGATAGATAGATAGATAGATAGACAGACAGACAGACAGACAGACAGACAGACAGACAGATAGATAGATAGATAGATAGATAGATAGATAGGCAGCTAGGTAGCTAGATAAGTAGTAGGTAGGCAGTGATAGATAGATAGATAGATAGATAGATAGATAGATAGATAGATAGATAGATAGATAGATAGATAGATAGATAGATAGATAGATAGATAGATAGATAGATAGATAGATAGATAGATAGATAGATAGATAGACAAAGACAGACAGACAGACAGACAGACAGATAGATAGAAATAATAGAAGACAGACAGACAGACAGACAGACAGATAGATAGATAGATAGATAGATAGAGCCGTCATGAAATCATAAAAGCAGCAAGTTTTTGCAGATTGTAGCTATTCCTTATAAGCGATTAATCAGTCGATTATCGATAATTTATCTAAAAAAAATCATGTTCCTTGGAGATATTTACAAACTGATATAGAAAATTTTTCAACATGAATCCGAACTACAAGTCATTATTTTGGCAGGAGAAATCTTTGATATATATATTATCATATAGATAGCGCGAAATATATGTGTGAATGAACTAAGTTTTGCATCAAGTTGGAATTAAAAGCATTATTTCCAAATGTATTTTAAAACGGTGAATTATACATAATTATTAACTTTATTATCTGATTTTAAATTGATACATATTTTTTGAAATAAAATATTGTTTTATATATTACTTTTTAAATATAATTATTTACCCACTCACTATCTTTTTTTTAAAATTTGTCTTGGTAAACGTTAATTTAATTTGACGATTGTGTCTTCAACGTCTGTTCGTTTATGTATTTGAATGAGATTTTCCTGGTCGTGTTGTCCCTACTAATTACTTCAATAACTGTAGATTTTCTTTCAGCACGTAACTATACTTGTTTGCTAACGACGGTTCTATCAATTTTTGTTGGCTTGAAAATTTATCAACATCTTAACTAGAAGCAAAATTTACTTTGCTAGCACGTAAACAATATTCTTGCTGTCTATTTGTGAAGATATTTACGTTTAACAGTTACGCTCTTCAATGGTTTTTTGATATATTTATATAAATTTCACTTTAACTCAACAGTTGATTGTTGTAAATTTACATTATTATTTTTTTATTATTTTTAATGAATTTACTAGTTATTCTTTTAACGTATTTTGATATTAGATAACAGTTTTAATACTCCGAAAAAACTTGAGATGAATCAACCCACTATGAAAAGGTATAACCATGTAGATATAATCTAACTCAATAACTCTGGGTTAACTAACTACTGAATATGATGAATATATAGTTTATAAAGTATGCAAATTATTGCCGTGAGAAATGTAAATTACAAATGTCAGATGTACCATTAATTTGTAATTTACAAATGTCAGATGTACCATTAATTTGTAATTTACAAATGTCAGATATACCATTAATTTGTAATTTACATTTGTCGCTGCAATAATTTGCATATTTTGTAAACTATATATTCATCCAGCATCTGCTTAGTTCATTAATTAATTTTGTGCTATGATTCTGGGAGAATTTTCCGAAAGCTAACTCAATGCTATTAAGTTAGAATATATCTATATGGTCATACCTTTTCATGGTGAATTTCCTCAGCTCGTTTTTTCGGAGTGTTTTATTAGTGTGTGAAAAGAGTTTAATGTTAAATAATTACATTATTACATAACATTTTTAACTGTTTTTGATTTTCGATATAGCACTACTTTTCTAAGTTTATACATAAATATCTTTTAAATAACTCTCTACTCCTGCATCCCACAAAGAAAGCCAGTGAAAATGATTTATTCCCCTAGCTTGCTATCTATTTAAAATGCTAGTTTTCAGCTGTATTCTATAATGGTTTATTAGCTCAAATTATTTTATTGTCCAATGATCTACGGATAGCAGATGGCTAATTACACTGTACCATTTTTCTCATAAACATTTATATATATAATAAAAATATACAAGTCATTATGCAATTACAAATCTATATCTCAATGATAGCAAACCTTAAAATGATCATTTTAAGGTTTGCTATTATTGAGATATAGATCTTTAAACAGAGGGCGTTACTGAATATTTGTAATTGTATAATGGTTTGTATATTTTCTATAATTATTTCAGTTAGTGATAACAGTAACTTTCTTTTCATATATATATTGCATTCATTCACTCCAAATTTATATAATGCATTAAAAAGGTTAAAACAAAATCATCACACAATTTTATATAACCATAAAGAAACAGAAAGAGATGGACAACAATTATATCTTTACTTTTTTAATAAATCTCAAAAGACAACACACATTTAATATTTAAATTTTCTTAAAAACAAAGTTATAATCATACATATACAATGTATGTGTAAATTATTTATTTGTTTTATATTTCAAATATTCAACATTTTAACTTTCTTTAAAACTAAGCTATGCTTGATCAATTCTAACATTTTATTCTATACTTCTATTTTCTTTTCTTTAATTATAGTGGATTTAAAAGTTACAACTTAATTAAATAATTATAATTACTAAGCTAGCAATCATATTATTTAAGGATAGTTTATGAATGATTTGAAAGAATGAAGGAGGTGTGTACATTACATACAAAATTTTACATTTCCTAAATATTGAAAGAAAAGGAAGATAAACCTGTCAAATTATTTTTTTGTACAATTTTTTTTTGTTAAAAGAGGAAACTGTTTAATCAGATATCGATCTTTGTAGTAATTTTTTTTTGTAAATGATTGTCACTTTGGAAACTTATAATGAGTCAGAGCTCTAAATTTTGAAATTGTCTTATCTCAAGATCTATAGAAAGGAAGCTCAAAGATTTGAAGGTTACCTGGATGTAAAAAGAAAGAAAAAACAAAAGAAAGGAAAAAGAATGAGTCTATTTTTTTAAAACAAAAGGCTGGAAAAAGGATTAAACTTTTAGTTGAAAAATACTTTGGTTGAAAATAAATTAGAGACTAATTAAAACAAATTGCCAAAAATAGCAAGGAGCTATCTCTGATTGGTTAAGTTAGTAAAAATTGGATATAAAAGCGTTTGAATTATTATTAAGTTGATTATTGTGATTGATTCAGATTATTAAACTATCAAATTTGAATGTTGAAAATATAAGAAATGGCGGGTAGAAAAATTATAGTATATCATTTGCCAGACCACTGGGGAAGCTGCACACACATAGGAAAGAAAAGAGGCTAAATAATATTCTACACCTTTCAACTGACCAGATAAAAAGATTTTTAATAGAAGGAAGAAACATTCACCGCATCAAAGAAGAGAATTAACTATTGATAAATATTAATCATCAAGCCAATTAATTGTTACAACAACTGATTTTAAACTCAAGAAAATTACAAATGGAAAACAAGCGTATTTCATCCACAGCTTGACAGGAAGAAAGAAAAATTAATATAATGATTTCCAAATTATCCACTAAAGCAAAAACCTCAAAGAGCACCATCATCAAATAGTTATACACCTCAAGAAGGTGTTCCCACATAGTAGCTGCAGAAAATAGACAAGTTTGAACCCTTGAAAATCGCCACAAACAAAAGAGAATAGACTTTTATACTATTTTCTTTAGATATCGTCTTAATAAACATTTTAGCAATAAAGTGGTATATTTTATTTAAAGAACTTTTAAAGACTATTCAGATCGATTAAAACAAGACTTACTAATAAAACTTGCATAAAGACTTGAATGTATAAAAGATTGTTTATTAATTTTACAATATAATAAAAACAATTTATTTTTTTATGTATTATGATTTTAGTTTTAACTGATATATTATTATTATTTTGGTTTTAATAATATTTTGTTATTATGGGATAAAACACGCACATACATAATGATATTTTATATGTGTATAATTGCGATTGAAGTAGAGTAACAAGTAGTGTTAGAATATTAGATTGTTTGTTTCATTAAGTATGCATTTCAGAGGAGAAGAGAGGGGAGAAAGATTTAAAACCTTTCAAAGCTTTCAATTTACAAATTTTTTTACTTCTTTTCATTGATTTTAAAGTAGTGGCCAAGAGCAGATAATATTTGCTTGAAAACTTTTTGGTCAATGTGATCCAACTAATACAAAAACATTGAAGGGAAAGGGGGAAGAACTAAAATTAACTGAGGAGGTTATAAATCAATATTATTATTATTCAGCAATTTCATATTTATCTAGAAATTTATGTATATGTCAGAACTGTAGTAAAAATATTGTTTGTTTTATTAAACAATATATTTATTAGTGTAGTCTTTGTTGAGGGATATTATCATCACAATGGTTGAAAATTGGTTATTTAAGATATAAGTAAATAGCTAAAATTAACAATAATTAGAATTCTTTATAAAATAGTTTCATGTTTAGGCTATCCTAGAGCGTAGTTGAACCTTGTCATTATTGTTATTATTATCATCATCACACTTTAATTAATGAGCTTTAACTGTTTAAAGCCATAAAAAATATTGATTTATAATATTTAGTGATTTCTTAGTATTATTATAACCACACCCATCATCTATTTCATGCAGATAACATCCTAAATAGTATATATAACTGAGTAAACTTAAAAAATGAAACTTGTTAGTTAAGACTGAAGATTATATCAAGAACCGGTAAGAGTTACTACCAAATGGCTATAGGATAGGCCAAAACAAACCCTTTTGAAAAGACCAAAAGGGACAAACCGACAGGAAAGGTACAGATAAACGGCAGACAGAAATAGGGGCGCAGACCATCACAGTATTTGTTTAAACAGCACTAACACAAACCAGAAAGAAAGGGGAAAAACCGCGAACCGAGTATATATTATGAATACGGACCACTAGGATTCACGGTATAAAATGACAACCTTAACTGATAGGACCTACTCGATAAAAAACTTATCATCATTTATTTGAATTTTGCCAAACCGGAACACAAAATGCTAAAATAGTATTCCGTTTAACTTTTGATATATATATGACTATTATGATTATTGAATCTATATTTAGCTCTTTAGGTAGATCTTGTTATATTTAAAGTTTTTACATAAGAACAATCACTTTACTGTAGATGAAGTGTTAAAATATATTTCCATCAATGTTTTGTTTTAGAACTAAGACACGTTTCAAATTTTGTATGAAAAAGCTTATTATTTTTATATTAAGCTGATTTTTTAGACTACTTTTAAATATTCACAAACAACATTAAGTTAGAATTCTAATTATGAGCTAGATTTTGTAAGGACTCGATTTTTTTTCAAATGTAACATTGAATGGCTGGATTGAAGAAAGATTTATTATATTGTTCAATATTTGTCTACAATAACTTAATTTAAACATTTTTAAAATCCCAATCGTTTATTAGATTTCTGTAATATCTAAAAACATCTAACCCAGTTGACTTTATTTTAGATATAAAAGAATGTGGCTTTTAAGATGCTTATTTCTTAGTAGAATACATTTTTAAAAAAGATTTCCTTCTTGAAGATCAAAAACAAATATTGCTGTAAGAATGGTCTTTGGTAGGGAAATTGCATCTTAAGCTAAGAATAATTATTTTCTACATAATGAATTTTACATACATTTTGTGTAACAGCATGGTGTTATGATATCTGGTAGAGCAAAATAGGATTGAATAAAAATCTACTACCCAAAGAAATAGATTGAAGAAAAATTGTTTAAATGATTTTTTAATTTGTATATTTTTACCAAATCAAAGTACACAATTTTAATATACTTAAGATTTTTGTCATTCCATTTTTTTTAGTAAATAAAATAGTTCTATGATATAATTGAAAATATATGATATTATTAAAAAATGAGTTAAGAAAAACAATATCTGGTCTAACCTTATTTTAAATGTCACAGTATTTCATATACAAGTTATTTCATCTCAGTTTGGGTCAGATTTTGGAAGATATTATTCCATAAATTGTCTTTTTCTATTTTTTAAAAAAAATGTTTAAAAACCTGTTTGAAAAGCCTTCAATAAAAAACCATTAAAGATATAAGTTTCAAAAGCCTTTAACCAAAAAGTGGTAGTCATGGTAGCAGTGGTAGTAGTAGTAATAGTAGTGGTAGTGGTGGTGGCGGTGGTGGTCGTGGTGGTGGTACTAGTAGTAATAGTAGTAGAAGTAGTAGTAGTAGTAAAAATAATAATAATAATAATAATAATAATAATAATAATAGCAGCAGCAGCAGCAAAGTATTTTCATGACTGCAGAATGATTTGCAACATGAAGTTACTTCTAGTTTTGATTAATGCATATTAATCTCAGCTTCACTATATTATAGCCATCCATCAGTTTACTTGTACCTATTATGTGGGCTAGAGATATCAAACCCTTGTTTCTCATCCACATATTGAGCAGATGATATTCCTCCATTATATCACTGTTGTGAAAGATAGGGAGTGATTTCCATCCAACAAGAATAGCATTATACTGCAGAAATATTTTCAAGATATTTTTGGCTTTTATCAATGCATTTTTCACCTTATCAATTTCACATTATGGCCAATCACCTGCAAAGAAATCTCACTATTCAGACATTTTATGAATAATCATCATTTGACCAGTAATCTAAAGATACTAACATTTTCAAAATCTTAACACATGATTACAAAAGGAAACTCTTCCATTACACTATTCTAACACAAGTTTAGTACTTAATTTCATCACTTTTAAACTTTTGTGGCAGAGATTCACACATTGAAATTATTTGAGTTTCTGCACTGATGGAAGATTGTTATATGATGGAGTTGAGATAGGGCTTTTATAATAAAGATGAATGAAATTGAAAAGGCTCTTTGAATTTATTTCAATCCTTCTTAACCAAAACCTCTCATAATTTCAGAAAACTTTTAAATCTTATTGACTCATTTCATATATAGTGTTTTAGTCTGCTACAGTCTTGTGAAAATGAGGATAAACTTTAAATTATTCACAGATTGATATTTTCTCTAACAATGTGTCAGTTTTGGCTCCATTTTCATTTTTTATTTCTTTCAGAAACATCCTGTTATATTCTGTAATTGATGTCTTAACTATATATATACAAATATTAAACATTAAATCACTCCACGTGGTTAAGAAATCCAGTACCGCATTCTGTGAACTAATACATAAATACATTAGAGTTTGTATTTCAATATAGCCAATTAAAAATGATCCCACTTTGAACTGCCTGCTATAAGATGTTATATATTGAAATACGAACAAACTCAAACAAAGAGCTTGAAATTTTAGCAAGCAACTATCTTAACTTTTTGCTACAAACAAACATGTTTTATTATTATAAAGACAAACAAAACTTTAGTAATTTTAACTTTTAAACCATCTAACACAAATGTATAGAAAATAATCCCAGTGCATAACACTATACTGAAATAAATATATAAATAGTAAACATTAAATCACCCCACAGATGGCGGTACTGGATTTCTTAACCATGTGGGGTGATTTAATGTTTAATATTTATATATTCATTTCAGTATAGCGTTATGCATTGGGATTATTTTCTATACATTTGTGTTAGGTGGTTTAAAGATTAAAATTACTGAAGTTTAATTTCTCTTTATATGATACTAGTAAAACATGTTTGTTTGTAGTCAAAGTTAAGATCGTTGCTTGCTAAAATTTCAAGTTCTTTGTTTGAGTTTGTTTGTATTTCAATATATAACATCTTATAGCAGGCAGTTCAAAGTGGTATCATTTTGAATTGGCTATTTTGAAATACGAACTCTAATGTATTTATATATTAGTTCACAGAGAGAGGTACTGGATTTCTTAACCATGTGGAGTGATTTAATGTTTAATATTTGTATATTTATTTCAGTATAGCTTTATGCACTGGGATTATTTTATATATATTAAGTGTAATAAGGCTCAAGGCTAAATGGGTTTGTACGTAATCATTAAAAAATAGTCTTAGACTATCCCAATATCAATAACAATCAACAATTTCAAACTATTGTCAAGGCAACCTCCTTTTGGATTCCACCTTTATTTTTAAAAGCAGGTTGCCTTGATAACTGCTTGAAATTGTTGATTGTTATTGATATTGGGATTGTCTACCTGTTGACTGATTTTTAATGATATATATATATGTGTGTGTGTGTTTGTGTGTGTATATGTAAATTAACCAGTAAATGGGATGACCAATATATATACAAAAGTGAAATCTATAGCCAAGGTGTATTGATGTGCAGCAACCAATCAGACACATTCTGTAGGCTGAATGAAAACAATAGCAAACTTGTCCAAGATACCACTAATCTAAGGAGGTATAAACAGGTTTGCTATTGTTTTAATTTGGCATCCAGAACTGCATCTGATTGGTTGCTGCTCATCAATACAACTTGGCTGTTGATTTAACTTTATATATATATAATAGTCATCCTATTTACTAATTAATTTCATTATTAACCATTATAGATTCGCTACAAGATAAAGTTTCTCCACGATTAATTCAGTTCCACAAATATCTAACTCTGTTCCATAACACATGGTCAAACTTTCTTATTTCATCCCCTCATTAACACATGGTCAAACTTTCTTATTTCATCCCATCATTTCATATAGGCTTTTGGCAATTTCTTGATATCCAAGTTATAACTTACATTACTCATATTATCATCATTTCTTAGAATATGTTCATATTCCAATCTCTGAATTTTTTCAATGATGTTAGTGATATATGTTCATTCTCTTATTCATGTATTTACTTTTAATCTCTTCTTGCTATATCTGCACCCATCTGTTCATATTTCACTGAGTATTACAAAGTTTTTAACTATTTTTCTATTAAGTGTTCAAGACTGAGATCCAATAATAATAACTGGTAAAGCACATGTATTAAAAGCATTCCTTTTCAAACACATAAATATATTTTCTTTTAGCATTATATTAGTGATACCCAAAGCATTTCAACCAAGTTCAAATCTATGAATTAATTTCATCCATTTCTTTTATCTGAATTAATAATGTGTCCATGATATTTGTAATTGCTAACTTCTTTTAATTCATGATTACCAATCTTTAAAAAAATCCATTGAACAATACTTTACTCGTTTTAGGATTTATCATTAGTCTTAGTTTCTGACTTTTATATAATAATTTTGCAACATTTCTGAAGCTGTAGGGTATTATTTGCAAAAAGAATTATTTTATCTTTTAAATGTAGATGACTTAACTAATCTTCATTTATCTCTTAACTCCCCATTTTAATCTACAAATCATTTATTGGAATGCTTCTAGAAAACAGTTTGGTCATATCACTTCTATACATTTTAATAAATATTCACCAAAATATGACAATATTACAGGTGTGTATTTGATAATCCAATGACTTAATCATTATAGAAATGCCTTTAGGATCCAACGCTTTTTTATATAATCCACAGATCAGAATCATAATGGCAATTCATAATTAATGGTCCTATTTGTAATTTATAACAATTCATAGATGTTATCCTGGCACTAAAAATACTTTTAAATTCAAATTGTTTTCTATAATTGATTAAAATCTAAAGTTTTTTGTAGTCCTTTGTAATTATCTTGATAAAAATGTGGACAGAACTGATGGAAGACTGATAGTTTCTACAATATATGTGTGTGTGTGTGTGTGTGTGTGTGTGTGTGAACCATAAAAAAGGTAAGATTCCATCTTTATTGTTAAAAGGAGATTATCTTGATGGCATATTGAGATTGTTGACTGTTATGTATATTGTGATTACACAGTAACTAAAATGTAAAAAAAAAAACCTTGTAGAAAACTGAACTGTTCAGAAGTGAATTATATAATGGCATCCTAACATCATTTCTTTTGACCTTCATGTAATGCACTTTAATCTCATGAAGGATTTAATATCTGAGAGTAGTTCTGATTAATGAAAGATTAACATTAATTGAACTAAATGTTTTAAGGGTTTCTACTCTATTTCAATCATCAGATCAAGTATTTTATTTTGATCTAGTCTTCTATTGACTGATTATTCTATCTTCTGGTATAAAACTTGGTATGCATTTATAAATACTTGTGTAAAAAGAATTTATAATAAAATTCAATACAATTCATATTCATTTAAAACATATTTTAAAAAGTTTTAACAATTCAAATTAAATACAAAATCTATGGAGAAAGGAACTAAACACAAGCTTCTTTTTTCGTAGCAGAATTAGTAAATATTAATGCAGAACATAGGACGCCAATAATTTACAAGATTGATAGATAGTGGAATAACTTTTAGATGTAAAGTTTAACTGAAAATGACTTTTATGCATCCAGCTGAAGTAACACTATCCCCTGATGCCTGATATTTTACAATGTTGATTCATTATAGGATAGATACTTATTCTTTAAATTAAAAATCTGATGTCTTCCATTTGAAATATCTGTCATTATTTTTCAATTTTAATTTTTTTTTCATTGATGTTATAGTCTTTAAATTCTTGGTTTACTTAGTTAATAATCATAACTGTTATATGTATTCTGATTCCAACATTTTCCCCTTCTTTTTTATATTGTTTTTGGTTTGCAAATAGTATTTTTTTAAAAATATGCAAATATAAGAAGAGAGTTATCAAAGTGGAAGCATTAGTTGTGCTTTTCACAGCCATTCTTCACTATGGAGTCAGTATGAGATTTACTCAACAAATAAATAATTGGATGTTATGCTATATCTCTTGTGTTATATCTCTGCATTCCACAAATTTGTAAAATTGTCTGCCTCAAAAATTCTAGCTAGATTTTAATGACTGAAGAATTGATCAATAAAGCAAAAGAAACACTTCTAATATTAGTAATGAAAAAATGAAAAACAAGTTATAATGTTAATAACAATGATGAACATTACATTTTTAGTATTTATATGTATTGATTGTGCAAACTTTTCTTGATATGGTTTTACTAAAATTACAGGACAATATTTGTAGCTAATGAGCTATCAAATTCAAGATTGGTATAGATGATTTTAGTAAAACAAGTATTCTATAAAAAAGTCATTTAATGGAATTTCCAGATAAAAGTGTATCTCTTTATAATGCAAACTACTGAATAAAAGGAGACATCATAATAGAAGATTTTTTGGAAAGTCCAAGTTGATATCTTCTATTCCTAGAGTTTATTGATGTGTCAATGAAATATTAAGTTCTTTAAAACTGTTTTGTTTAATTCTAATTGAGTCCCTTTTATAGTGTTTATGCTGAAATAATAAATTTAAAACATTCAGAAAATTTAATGAAGGAAAATTCATAATGATATAACATAACTAGCATTAAATAATGATTTATCTTTTTAGTGAGTACTGTTGGAGGAACAACATTTAGCAAGGTCACAAATGGACTACTGTTTCTTATTACAATTTTTGATTTAATTGAAGATCTGGATTTTACAAACACTTAGTTTGGTCTGAAAACCTTTCATCAATAAACCAATGACACAGTATAGGTTATGTTATAATTCAACATGTTAATGTAAAGTGAATTAATATTTTCAAAAATCATGATTGATTAAAATAAAACATCTATCCATATGGATAATAATATTTATTTTTTTTCTTTATAAACAAATGTTATTTAGTGAAATTTCAACAACTGTAAAGTAAAAGTATCAATTGGATTTTTAAATTAATCATATGATCATATCGTAACCATAGAATTTTACTTATGCTTCAATATAAGTACATCAATTTCTGGATTTACTTAAAACAAAATTTGGACTATTTTTGTGTCAATAATAATATTAATAATGACTGCATTAAATGGTGCAGTAATACTATAAATGTAAGGAGAGAATAAGCACATTCACAAACAACATAGAATTCAAATATTGACTTTATTTAAGAAAATTAATTAGAAAATTTATGAATCATGCAGTCATATCTCCCCTCCATCATTTTGAAGAATTGCTAATTTAATATAAACTCAAAAAGTCAGATTATAATTTATAATATAACTGAATCTGAACATATTTTTATCATCTTTTGAATAATGAAATGAATTATATCTTATTCATTTCAGTACCAGCCATGTGGTCTTCTGTATAATTGTGGACTAGTTTCAATGTCATGAGAGATAGCAATTAAATACAGCATATTGAAGTTTTTAAATTATACTGTATAAAATAAAGTAAATAATAATTAACTGTTACAATAAAATTATTAATTGTAACATTACCCATATGACAATATAAGCTAATGGGCTTGGATTGACAACAGTAAGGTGTTTTCAGTTTAAGACTCATAGTTTTGTAGTTAAGTGGAGATAAAAGGTGGCTGCTGGAGGGTTGGATTAGATTCTAAGATCTAAGTGCAGTGCTCTCAGATCCAAGACTCTCCACTGATGAAGGTCACAAGCCAGAAACTAGTCTGGGGATATTGGATGAGTAGGCACTAGATGGGGATTTTATGTGCAAGCCTTCTGGCATACATTGATTACTCTCACTTGCTGTGTGTTACAATATGTTTAGTGAGTTTTGCCTGTTTTAATTATAAAATAATATTAAATAATGTAATAGGCTTGTTTAAAAATGTTAAAACTTTCTTATCAAAGCATATTTGGAGTATATTGCAAGACAACTCTGTTAAGAAATTTATGTTTAAATAATTAAATTAAAA
The DNA here is from genome assembly GCA_028023455.1 of Epiperipatus broadwayi. Taxonomy (NCBI): domain Eukaryota; kingdom Metazoa; phylum Onychophora; class Udeonychophora; order Euonychophora; family Peripatidae; genus Epiperipatus; species Epiperipatus broadwayi. The sequence continues at coordinate 880,346 of JAQFVV010000177.1, read as the reverse complement.
ATAAGTTTAAAAAAGATTCAGCTTGTTTCAACATGAGTTTCAAAAACAAAAAAAAAATTCAGGCAATTTGATAATTATAATGTTTTGCAAATTTAATCAACTAAATAATGAAAGTGTTTTTTGAAATTCCTGCAATTAAAATAAAATCCAATCTTAAAGGTGTTAAAAATAAGATATTACTAATCGTTTTAAAAACAATACCAAAGGGCTGTGACAAACAAGAACCATGGTATTAAAAAGCATGTTGTCAAAATCTCTACATGGTCAATATTTCTTAAAAGCTGTCAATCTAAATGCTTACTTTATTCAAGCTGCAATGGATCTTTATTATGATGACTGAGTAGGAAAAAACTGTCATCTGTTATAATCTACATTGAATTTCTGATATATGTGATTAAACTGTATATTTGAAGGAATCTCTAATTAAGATAAAGAAACAATACTTAAACTTCAAATTTTAGGGAAAGGAGATTGTGAAAGAGTATTGTGGCTACATACAAGTAGAACCAAATAATATTTTCCATAACTGGAAAAATTGGTATGACTACAGAACATTAGCTTTTGTAAATTTAAAAAAACAGTTTAGACTGTTACTCCGACATTAACAATTTTGAAGTTTTATTTTAGCATACATTTAATTCTAAAAAACTTTATTTTATATTATTGATTGGCATAAAACAACTAAAACATCACATGATTACCATTTTTTATGTTTACTCAAGATACAGTAGTGTCATTGCTGTATGCAAAGTTTACTACAGGTTTACTATTTATTGATTAAATCAGTAAGTGAACATTTTTTTAAAAAAAAGTTAGTTGAGTTTCAAAGCAACTGAAGTTTAAAAAAAACATTTTTTATTAAAAAGAAAAAAGAAATTCACTTCATCTTGTATTTGATATATATATATATATATATATATATATATATATATATATATATATATATATATATATATATTGTAACATGGTGGGGGATAGGAAGATGGTAGGAACCAAGAATTGAACTGGGTGGTGGCAAATCATCATCACTCACAGTCCATTTAAAATGAAATATTTACAATAGTTTACACAAGTATATATAAGTATAAAAATATTTAATAATAAAATGAGATTAGAGATCTCTGTGAACATTGAGAGATCAGCCAGCAATTATAAATCCATCAGCATTATCATTTAAAAAATAATTACAAGTAAATACTCAAGAGAAATAACCATCCATCATCATCTTTGATGGGAATTAACAAATCAGTACAATATATCAGAATAAAATCAACAGATCATCTTGTGGCTGGATTTGAACAATAAACAATATAAATCAACAGTCAACCTTGTGACTGGATCGGAAAATGGGTCTTCTTTAGACCAGGCTAACTATTGAGCCTTTGCCAGCTTGGACATTTATTTAAACATAACTTGGAGGCACCAGCTTAGTGCCCTTCCATTAAAATACATGATAATCAGAAATCAAATCAATAATGCTGGGACATTTAAAACATGCTGATCATCATCAATGCTCAGGCCACTTGTATTGGCCAATTATAAACTGAACTTCTAATAAGACTAAACTAAAAATAAAATATAGTACATGGGCTTTAAAGAGTATCCTCTTTTGCACCAACCAGGATGATGATTGATCATCTCTGGATGCCCCAGAAGCACTAAATATACATCCCCATTCATTATATTCATCCCGTGCACGAATCTAGCCCAGAGAACACAAGATCTATTACTGTATGTGACCAAGAGATGATGAAAACAATTTTTAACAATTAAATACAAGTTTATTAATAACAAAAAAAAAAGATATTTAAGGTCTTATAAGGGTTCTGATTTTGAAAAGTATTCAATAATAAAAGTCATTATACTGTAATTTGCAATATTACTACAAAATTCAAGTTATCACATTAACTGCATTATTTCTTAATGGGTATTTATAAAACATATATATATCCATACACAGATGTGCATTTTATAGTACATGATGAAGACATTTAAATTAAACATAAAATAATTATTACATTTGTGATTTGCATAATTACTATTCAAAATTTAGATTGTTACATTAATTTACAAAATTACAATGCATGTTATTATTATGGTTTACATATATATGCGCACAGATGCGCAATTTATAATATACAATTAATATTCACTAACAAAAAAAATGATTATAATTTTACATATATGAGTGTGCATGTATATACACACACTGGGTTTTACCTATTTAAACTTGTTACAATATTTTTTTTTTCATAATCCATTTGGAAAACATATAAATTTCACACATATGTATGTATAAACAAAATATAGATATAATTTAAAATTAGTTTCAATTTATAAGTTCTCAAAAGTATAGTCAATTTTTGACAGGTATTTGTTGATTAATTATCAACATTTTTAAATTAAATTATTGAATCATCGATTCTTTACTTTTTTTCTTAATATAAATTTTTCAAAATAATGTCCAAAGAATTATTGTTCAAAAACGCCTCTTTTGCCTTTAATGATCAATGAATTATTCTTGACTCTTAATTATAATTCAAGCAAAATTACTTTATATTCTTTTAAAATATATAAATTTTTAACCGACTTTAAAATAATATTGTTCTATATATGTCTTTTTAAATGAATTCTTTTAAAATAACTCACCAGCTATATATACATTTAAGTGTGTTTCTCTGCATACATCTGATGCAGCATACGTGTAATTAATTCTTCAGCAAGCTGGAAGATTTTTCTTGGTGAGTTTGGTTTTTAGTGACTGTCATTATCAGGAAAAAGTATAATTCAGGTAATTTGTTGGCATACCATGAGATTTTTTTGTAGTCCAAGCAATTGTCAAGCTGTCTTCTAGAACATATTTAAGCAGCTAGTTGATGCATTTGAAGTGACCCTGGCTTCATGAATCAAAACTGCAGTAAACTATAAGGCAGCTACTGGATTGTCCTTAGATCTTCATAGGAGCTTTATATAACTCTGCTAGCTATTTTGTCCTCATTTTTGTTCAGGCTATTGATTCAGAAGTGACCCAGCTTCAAGTAAATCGAAACATCTGTGAAGAAAAATAGTAGCAGCTCCTGCCTTCAGCTACATTAGTTCATGGTAGCTTTTCTGCCAACTCTCTGCTACAGCCAACAACATACTGCTTTCTTCAAAATCATTATCCAAACTTTGCAGTTGGTCTAGTTGGTCACTGCTTAAAATATTAAAAACTCTTCTGACCAACTTTTACAAAACTGCAAGCAGAACTGTTCTTTTCAAAATCACTATCCAGACTGGAGCTATTTTGTTATCAGCCCTTTTATAGACCCATCTAAGGTGATAACAGCAGCTTGATTAAAAACAGAGTTTTTATTTTTATCTCACTAATCCCTTTGAAAACATATACATGTTTTTACTTAGGGGATTTCTAATAGATAAAAATTTTGTTTAATTAATTAAAATTTCAAAAATACAATAGGGTGTTTTTAAATTTCAAAATCAGAGTAATAATTAATAATAATGCAATATTTATATTTATTCAGACCTTTTTAAAATATTAATTTCATAACGAAATTTTACTTTAAGCCCAGAGTTATTTAACCCTTTACTTATTATTATTATTTTATTTTAGAAAATATAGAAAAATATCTACAAAAATTTATTCTGTGTTTATTTCTACTTTTATTTTATTTTACATATATATTTATGCACACACACTATATTAGTGTGTGCTATGTAAGCCAACTGGTTACAATATATATATATATATATATATATATATATTGAAGCAGTCAATGTCTAATCACATTGAGCTTCATGCTTTGCCAGCCATACTAACCTCCTGTGGAGCCCACAATTCAGACCTTGCCATAGATATATGCCATTCACCCACACATTCTATGCATAATGATCCAAGAAATTAATAAAATTAAAAATATTTAGCAAAATAAAACAATAGTGTGCATGATGAATATATATATGAAGCAATAATTTTATTAATATTTATTGATGAAAATTAGACATTTTCTTTATATACTTGTAACTATCTTTTATATATGTGTATTTTAATTAAAGTGTTGGAATGTAAAAACAAAGAAAAATGGGGAAGGCTAGAAATACTTAATAAGTTGAAATGATATTTATCAGTAGTCAGATTGTTTTCACTAATTAAAATTATAAAATTTAATTAAAAATATTAGGAATCTTTTTTTTAGTTCATTTGTAAATATTTACAAATGTCTAAAATAGTATTTTGAGCCTTATCTGTTTTAAAAATTTTGCTAATTAAATATTTTACTAATTAAATATTTTTTAATCAAGAGATTACAGGAATAGTTGCAGCTGAAATTGCATTCTTGAGGGTATTATAAATGTATAAAAGAGCCCATAGAGCAAAAGAAGAGTTAGTAATTAAACATTGAGTTAGTTAGAAAATTCTTTCAGAACGTCTTTCAGTAAAGTAAATTTTCAGAAGTGTTTCCAGACCTTCAAATTTTAAGAAGCCAACACAAGTTTGGTGCTATGAACTTTGAGTAAAGGAAATCCAGTGCCTTTCACCTTTCTCAGAGGCTGTTTGTCTGTTGCTGCCATGTTCCATCTATCCGACTGGCCATACAAGATGACCGCCTGATTGCTGTTCTGACTTACTACTTATACTGCATCTGTCTGCTATACTGTCTTCCTGAGATAACCTCACTTAATTTAGAGCTGCCTTAATACATAAATCCCTTTTGTAATTTCTAATAAAATGTAGTTAATCTTTTGTATTTTAATTCACATATTAATTTACAAGTTCCTGCTAATTTTGCTCTTAAACTCTCTCTCTCTGTGTGTGTGTCTCTCTCTCTGTCTCTCTCTCTGTCTCTCTCTCTCTCTCTCTCTCTCTCTCTCTCTAATCCCTCACTAGTATAATGTAATTCTAATTATGCCCTTTCATGCTTATTTATGTTATATAGCTTTGGGCAACACCATTAAATATGTAACTTATTTTGTTTAATGTATATATATAATTTATTTTCTTTAGTATGCCAATAATACCCAAACTCACGAGTCTGAAAAAAAAAGGGGGAAATAATTGTTTAATTTGAAAAGAAGTGGGGGCTTCATTTAAAATCTATCAGTAAAGTCTTGTTTATTTAAAATAGAAATTGCTTGCCAGTTTGGTTTCATTTTAAATTCTTGAAGCTTAGTTAAAATCTTTTGCTGTGGGTGAGTGATACTAAATTTACTGCTTTGAATTTGTCTTTAAAAATTTCATTTTTAAAAGATCACTAACTTAATAATTAGGATCATCCCTCCTGCTGTTGCCTTGAGGGCTAATTCTAACAATTAATACGTATATGAGAATCACAATTAAATATAAATTTTGCTAGTTTAATGTTATAAATAAGAGTTATTATTCATTATAATTTGTTAAATGACTCAGGTTTGAAAACAGGTCATTGTGCCAAGGCTAGACCATTTCCAAGCTTTAAAATAATATTTATTGATTATATTCACATCTAATAACATTGCTGATATACATTTTCTTTTATTATGATATTTTATCTTTTCCATCTCTTTATAGCTTTGTCATTGGGACTTTGGAAGTCTGAAGCTCCCATCCTACTTTCTCAAAATCATTCGTAATCAGGGGTATGTGCTACTTCCTGTGAAACATAAGGTTTATGGGGTTTTGATGTGCTGTGGATGACCATACAGATGGCTCTGGCCCTTGAAACCCAGTCTCTCCATCGGCATCATTCACCAAAATGCACAGATGTACCAAACTTAAGTTTGTTTCAAGTATTCGCTTTAAAATGATAAAATATCCACAATCGCCATGAAGGCCATATTCCTTTATTTATGCTAGTATTGTTCCTCTGCTCCTTAATTTGATCACCATCTGTCTAACCTTAGTAAGTCGCAATGATGTGTTGAAAATAATGATTCATTTTGTAAAATACATTCAGTTTGTTGAGTTAAATGGTTTTCATTTAAAACCGTTATCAATTCCCATAGACGTAAATCAATTTGTATTAATGATTGTATAATTTATTCTCATAAATGTAGCACAATGTTTGTTTCTTATGTATATGTTCCAAAGATGTATTTTCCAAACAATGCCAATAAAAACATATAATGATTTCATAAGGTAGGTAAATGATTAAGATTGCATATTTTTCCTGTTTACCAAATCATTTACTACTCAATTACAAACTATACTTTATATCATTAATCATCTAAACCTGTCATGACCTTTTAGGTTTGTTTCATACATCCCCAGCATTATATCCATAAACATCTTTAAATTGGCATATTAACCCCGCACAAGTTATAACACACTTCATAAAATTATATTCATTAAATAATTAATAAAGGGGATTTTATAAAAATAAACCCCAAGTTTTGTAAATAAACAATGTCACCCCAAGCTTGAAACATTTTGTAACATATATATGCATATTCTTAATATTTTATTAAAGATATATTTCATGTAAATCCTGGTTTTTGAATTATTTTCTTCTAGTTAATATTTAGAATTATTTTCTTTAACTAATAGCTTAGCATTAATAAATATAATTGTAATAACTGTAATTCCTGAGCTAATCTTATCTCGATCATCATCATCAGTCTGATTTTATGCTCTACTGCTGTGTTTCCAGGCCTGGAATTAAAATAACTGTGCTGTATCATCAGGATTGTTGTTCATAGAGTCAGAGATTTGAAGAATAGGCAAATAGGTTAGAATTCAGGATTGCTCCAGACCTGTGTATCTTGAGCATGATCAGATTCGAGGTACTTTTGCTTGGTTTTTGAATCTTGTTGTGTGAGCAGATGGTTATGACCAGTACAATATATATATATATATTGTAGGGTATTGAATTCAAACCCTACATTACAAATCCCAAAGGCCTCAGAAGGAAAGTGGGAGAAATATTTTTTCTCTATTCAACTGATTTTGTTAGTGAAAGAGGACAATATATATATATATCTTTGAATAGTTTGATAGTTATATTTAAGAATTAAATATATTAAGCATATATAAATAGTTGTCTGTAGACATAAACTATGAGATATTATTTTACTAAGTATACTTATTAACTTTCTATATTTAATGTATATCTAACAAACTATTTGTTAACAATATTTTAATACTTTGTTATTGCTAATTTATTCTATGACTCCAATACTAATAATATTAATAATCTGTAGCTTTCAAATCATTTAGATTATTTTTGATAGGCAAGTTTTTACAGATATAAGTAGAGCTATGTATATGCATGTGTGTATGTACAAACACTAAGGCATAAACATTTACAAATATATTAAGAGTTTTTAAATAATTTGTATTTTCTGTGTAAAAAGTTGTTTTTCTTCTTATTTATTATTTATGTCCAATTGTTTTTATTTTATTTGAAAGGATTAAGAAAGGAATGTCCAGGTTGAGAGAAAAAGATAATGTCAATCTTGTTATAATCTCAATGTGAGAATTATGGAGGAATGAGAACAATGACTGATTAATAAATTATTATAATTACAAAGAGACCCAGATCATTTGGACCACACCAAATAATAAATTTTAAAGAACTATAAAGATAAAAGAAAAGATTGTATCGCAGCTGCACTGATAAAGTATAATTTATAGATAACTGGATGTTCCAATAACACAATATGTGTGATGTCATCAAAAGGCTAGTGCATATATATTCTGAAAAATAAGACATTTGAGCAGAATAAATCCTATTGCCTCTTAGAAGACATGCATCATTATTTTTATATTTGGTTTCTACAGCAGCATGGAGGGGTGAAAAAAAGATATTTTGTTGAATGGTCCCAATGGTGAATCCTAAATAACTCTATTCACATCATTTAAAATCTAAAATGGAAATAACAAATAGCATACCATGGCTGATCTCCAGACCAAAAAAGAATCCAGCCTTTGTTAGTGCTTCATGTATTCCATTGATGAATTCAAATAAAAGCACTAAGTATTCTAATAAATTATTTCTAGTGTGTGGTCTTACAGATTTAATAAACCATGCTGATGGCATTTTGTTTACTTTTATAGAGATTTTCACAGATGAACATATACTAGCAGAAATGAAACTACAATTTTACTTCATTTCATTATTCATCATCATCAACCATTATCAATTCACTGCAGGATGAAGGTCTCTCCAAGTTTAATCCATCTTCTCCGATCTTTAGCTTCTCTTCTCCACAACACCCCTGCACATTTTCTTATTTCATCCATCCATCTCACATGTGGTCTCTTTCTAGGTCTTTTACAATCTCTTGGAATCCAGTTTAAAATTTCAATTGTCCATCTATTATCATCTCTTCTAGCAATATGTCCAGCCCAACTCCATTTCAATCTTTTAATTTTTTCAATAAGGTCAGTAACACCTGTTTGTTGTCTTACCCATACATTGCGTTTTCGATCTTTTCTTGTTACTCCCAACATACATCTCTCCATACTCCTTTGAGTGGTCTGAAGTCTCTGTATTGCTCTTCTATTAAGTGTCCAAGTCTCAGATCCATAAGTAAGAACGGGTAAAACACATTTGTTAAAAACCATCCTTTTCAAACACATAGGCATATTTCCTTTCAGTATCAAGTTATTTCTACCAAAAGCACTCCAACCAAGTTTAATTCTATGATTAATTTCCTCCATTATGTTTCCATCTGTATTAATAATCTGACCAAGGTATTTGTAACTGTTAACTTCTTCTAATTCTTCATAATCAATCATTATTTTCATATTTTGAGCAAATCGATTAAACATTACTTTCGTCTTTTTAACATTTATCTTTAGTCCTACTTTTCTACTTTCATCTGCTAACTCCTGCAACATTTCCTGCAGCTCTGAAGCATTATTTGCAAAAACAACTACATCATCTGTGAAATCTAAATGACTTAAATACTCTCCATTTACTTTCACTCCTTTAGTTTCCCATTTTAATCCACAAAATACTTCTTGCAGCACTGCCGTAAAGAGTTTTGGAGATATGGAGTCACCTTGTCTTACACCTTTCTCAATGTTGATTTTTCCAGTATCATTATGTAATCTAATTGTTGCTGTTGCATTTTTATATAATATTCTTTAAAATATGACAATATCCTGGATCTATACCTTGATGATCCAATGCTTTAATCACTGAAGAAATGTTTATAGAATCAAATGCCTTTTCATAATCTACAAATCCAAAACATAATGACAACTCATATTCATTTGTCCTTTCTATGACTTCTCTCAATACTTGGATATGATCTATTGTACTAAAACCACTTTTAAATCCAACTTGTTCTCTTGGTTGGTGGAAATCCAAAGTTCTCTGTAGACGAGTTGTAATTATCTTGGTAAAAATTTTATATAAAACTGATAAAAGGCTGATAGGTCTGTAATTTCTAATATCTTCTTTATCACCTTTTTTAAAAATTAATATTATTACTGCATTCTTCCAATCTTCCAGTACATCTTTATCATTTAGACATTTGGTATATAACTTTGCTAAAATTGTTTCTATTTCTTCACCTGCTTCTTTTAATATATCAATTATAATTCCATCATTTCCTGGAGCCTTTCCTTTCTTCATACACTTAATTGCATATCTCACTTCTTCATTTAAAATTCTGGGCAATTCGGAAGATGTAGTAGATATAGGAGGTACTTGTTCTTTATTACTATATAATTCTTGATAAAAATCTTCTACCAATTTCATGATGTCATCTCTCTTTTTAGTAATAATTCCATCTTTTTTTCTTATTACAGATATAAATTTCCTACCAATACCAAAATGTTGTTTAACATTTTTGAGACTTTTATTTTCTTCTGCAGCTTTCCTTGCTATTTCACAATTATACTTTCTTATATCATTTTCAACTCTTTTCCGTACCATTTCACAAAATTCGAGATATTCAATTCTTTTTAATACATCATTTTTGTATATCTTCATATTCCTTCTTTTCTTCATAAATTCTCTAGTCTCAATAGAAATTTTATTAGTCAATTGCTGCTTTTTTCTACCAGCTATGTTTGTTGCAGTTTTTAAAAGTGTATCACTGATTTTCATATTAATTTCATTCAAATCTGAGTCATGTTCAAAATCTCCTAACACTTGAAACCTATTTGTAAGTTCTAATTTAAATTCATTAGAATGTTTCTGAAGATTAGGAATATCAACTGTAAATATTGTTTTTCTTAATAATTTTTGTCTCTCTAGTTTTACATTAACATGTAACTTACACCTTCTAATCGATGATCACTTCCTGTGTTAAATTTATTAAGAACATTACAATCTTGAAATATGTATTTTCTGTTAGTCAAAATATAATCCAATTCTGCTATACCTTCATTTGGATGCTTCCATGTCCATTTCCTTTTAACATTTTTCTCAAAAAATGAATTCATAATATAAAGTTTTTCTTTTTCTGCAAACTCCAGAAGTCTATGTCCTCTCTCATTTCTATTACCATAACCAAAATTACCTACAGCAATTTCGTCTTTCATTTGTCTACCAATTCTAGCATTAAAGTCTCCCATAACAATTTTAAAATGTTGTTTACTCTGATCAAAAGCCTTTTGTACATCCATATAAAAATCTTCTACTACTTCATCACTATGAGAACTTGTTGGGGCATAAACCTGAATTATCTGCATTTGGTATCTGCTATTAAGTTGTATAACTAATCTTGCCACTCTGTCCGATACACCATCAATCTCCACAATATTGTTCTTCCACTTTTTATTTATAATGAATCCTACTCCACTTGTATTTCCAATATGTGTGCCTTTATAATAGAGTATATGTCCACTTTTTAAATCAATTGTTTCTTCTCCTTTTCTTCTAACTTCACAAAGTCCAATAATGTCCCATTTAATATAAGACAGTTCTTCTTCTAATTCTTGCAATCTTCCTTCACTTGAAAGTGATCTGCAGTTGTAAGTACCTAAATAAAAAGTCGTCATCAAATGGCAGCCTGGGTCCGCAATCATGGGATTCTTAGCACCCTCCACCTTTGGCCACCAACCGCTGCCTTGGTTGGTGACTTTACAGCCTCCTGGGAATAAGGGCCATGCTTTATTTTTGTCTGTCATAATTGTATATATGTATTGGAAAAATATTTATCATTTACACAAACATTCATTCTGCCTTATCAGGCACTGAGAAGAAAGACCATGGTGTTTCTTGATCTTAAACTCAGAGGTAAAAAGCCAATAAACTCACCACGCTGGCTAATGCATGTTGGTGAGCAGCCCATCCATGTTCATTTACTATATGAATAATCACATAGTAATAACAGCTGCAATGACAAGAACATATGGAGTGGACATTAGGAATTTGCCCTGCTCGGTTCCTTTAAGGCCTCCAAGAGGAATCAAAGGGTCTCTTTTCAGTTAATAGCAAACTTTTTTCTGCAGCCATTTCATTATTACTTGTATTTATTTCTTAGTTGGGCACAAAAACTTTAAAAAAATTGGATCAAAGCTTTTTTATATAGAAATTAATAGTGAGCTGATATTCCTGATATGTTTAAAAAGTATTTCAGTTAACAAAGCATTCTGATTACAACAGAATTGTTGCAGATGGAAAAAATCTTAAAATAGAAAATGTTAAAAGAAGTTTCAACATGTGGCTAATAGATTTCATAAAAAGTACAGACAAGTCAAAAAATTCTGTAAAAGCAAAGTTACATTATTTGAAAAAATAAATGAATAGAAAATTTGATGCCATTTTAACTCTTACTGGCAGGTGAGTGTGTGAAAATTTATAATATTTAAAAAAAAAAAAAAATAGAACATTATTGGAGATTGAATTCTGTTTGAATAATTTGAAAGAAGTTTATAAAAAAAAATGGCATCCTAACTGCTGTAGAATTATTCTGTCCAGAACATAAAAAGAAATTTGAGAATATAAATATGACAGGAAGAATAGTTATAAGGTAAATTGGAAAAGTTGTCTTTAAATGTGGAACAATCATTAATAATAATGATATTACTTTATTTTTAATCTATAAACAAAAAAGTGGCCTTTATTTAAAAAAAGAAAGCTGAAATTGGCCTGCTAGTTGAAAATGTTGATCTTTTCCCAATGATTAGGGGTAAATTAATTAAATTTTTGATCAAGTATAACAATCTATCTTTTAAGTTAACAATTTTGTATGGCTTCTGGCAAAAAAGCTTTATCCCTAACATGTAAGTTGTTCATTTATAAATATTCATAAATTATTATAAAAATAAACAACTATATCCTTCCTTCTTATTAATAGAAGAATTTTATTTACAAAACAAAAATAATTAATGTTTTTTCCAAAGCCAATTAACTAACATCAGACTGAATTATAAAAAGAAGTTATAAATAAAACTGTCAAAAGTTGAAAATGAAGATAATAATTTATATAAATAAATCTGAAAACATTATATTCAGGCATTATCATAATTAAATTTATTCAGCAATCAATACAAAATATTTGGATACAATAATTAAAATATATAAATAAATACATATAAATGCTATATAAACATATGCATACCTTGAAATACTAACGTACATAAATATATATTATATTTCATAGTAGTGATGTCAAATTTTAATCAGTCATCTACAAATTAATGTTTATATTAATGAAAAATTGAACATTCTTTTCGTTGTATATTTGAAACTCGACCATTCTTGTTTACCTGCCATAAAAAATAATCAATTTTTATATCAAACATTACACTTTCATTTCCATTTAAATATCACTAATCTGGTCTTTTAATGTTAATCTTTCAATCTTTAATTTAGCAATACTATTTTAATAAAGCTCATTTCACTAGGACTTATACACACAAGGTAGAGCTATGTAAACTCATTTTTATTAAATATGTATGTGTATTTTAGCAATATTTATACTTTCATTTTCACTAAATTTATAAAATTTGTCCAATTAGAATTTAGTTATCACACTAATCATTGGAAAAAGTAAGATTTTATTTTATCTGTAGTTAGCTGTTCAATAATAACTTTTAATCATATAAAAGAGATCATTTTAGAGTGGATTTTAGAAAGAATAATCATTAATTGAATTAAGACTGGAGATTTTCTGAACAATAATATCTTTAACGAAAGCTCTTACTAGTTAGGCAAAATTAACAAAAAAAAAAAAAAACAACCATAGATTTTAGAATAATTGACCATTAACCTTAATCAAATTGTGCTTAAATAGTATACTGGCTAGGTAGCGAAAAAGAATATTTTTATAATATTTATCAGGATGTGAAAGGTCTATATAGTTTGTTATTGATATTTGTTGACGATTAGGTAGCTATTGGTAACTTGTTTTAATAAGTGAAATATGGTAGAATTAATTTTTTAAATTTTATCGATAAACTAACGTATTTCACATTTGAAATATATATATATCAATTTTTAAAATATAATAATTGGATTTATCTCTTTGATTTATGGTATTTTTGAATCTTCATATAACATGCTTGTCCTATGTCTTATTTTGTAACACTTTAGATTCAAATGATATCAACTATGCAAACATTACATATATTACTTGAAGTCATTTGATTATAAAACTGCCATCACAGACGAAACAAGATATATGAATGTATTGAGGCAAATTATACTCCATATATAGAGAGAGATTTATTTTATCTTGTGTGTTAGTTTAATTTAAATTTTATTTTTGGTCATTTATTTTTATAAAAAGGTGGTCTTGAACCTATATTCTTTCATAATATCTAGTCCTCGATAATTGTATTTATATCATTTTTCAGATTTGGCTATAAAATGAAAAATGTAATTTAAATAATAATAATAAAAATATTACAAAAACTTTGAAACTCTTTGTGTGTATTTAAATTCTTATTACACTTATCTAATATTTCAGATTTTAGGTTTTGCGATAAGCTAATTCTAAGCATTTCCATGGTTTTCTTCGCTAAATTTTAATATCAGACCGATGAAATCTGGTATGGTAATCATTAGAAATATATTTAAATCTGAAGTGAGAATGGAAAAAGCTTTAAAGATAGTTTTTAGTATTATTCTTTTTGCAAATAAATTATCAAATTTCATTGAGAAATCAAAACCTTTAGTAATAAATTATTGTGATAAGAAAATTAATATATATATTTGTCAGTTTAGTCGTTTAAAAGAGATTCAGCTAAATATCGTTAATAAATATATATATAATCAGATAAAATAATATATAATAAAACAAAGCACTGAAATTAATTATACAAGTTTCATTTTGCCGCTGTGTATGTAAATGAAAATCATGGCTGATTTATAACATAATGGTAAATGCTACTCAAAATGGCAATTATGAGCAAACTGGCAATAGCTTTTATTGATTTATGCATTAGTATATGGAATATTGGAATGTTAATTCAAGTGCTTTATTGTATATATATACATAATGATTACTGTGATGTGATGTGATGCACTGTGACTTCTCTTTATATGGAATCAGAAATCTCACAGTAACTATGCCCAGAGAAATGTGTTAGCCACTTTGACATTCCCTTCCATTCCCCACCCTAAGCTTTTGCACATTCTTCTCTATAGTGCTCCATCCCATTTCCATAATATAATCTTTGTCAACTCCATGGCCTTTACATCTAAATTCTTCTTGCTTTATCTCAAACACAGCATAAAAAGCAATAACCCACTTTCTATATAATCACTTTGTTTATATTTATTCTTCCACAACTTCATTACTTGTACCCTTTCTGTTTTCAGGCATTTACATTCAATTAACAGATGCCTAATATTTTTATGCCTTCTTTACACAACTTGCAGACTAAATCACCCATATTTTTCCATTTTTGTGTATATACCCTTGTTGCAAAAATCGCGCTCAAGTCTTAAACAGTAAACTACTTTCCTTGCTATTATCATAAATTAATTCGCACCCAACATTCTGTTTACTTCTATAAATAGTAAAACTCTTTTTACTCTCCATACTAGTTCTCCATTTCTCCAAATCCCTATTCTTTATTCTTCTATCCCATTCCTTAACACTATAACCCTTAACAATTCTTCTAATACAATCATTCCACCTTTTGTATAACTATACTGACATACAGTCTTTATCCAAATCTTCTGCATATCGCTTTACGTTTCTTGCACACCTTATTGCCTGTCATTTATTTATAATCCAATTAAATACTATTTTGGCTAGTCTTTTATTATCCATAAACTGCAATCTTTTGAACATTTACACTTTGCTTTTTGCATCTCTCATATAAAAACTTGACCATCCATTTCTCCTTGAATTGCCTCCTTTGCCATCCACATTTCTGCATCTAATGCATGTCTTCTTACTTCTCTTTGTATTTTTTCTAAGTAATCTAATTAATACACCTTTACTAACACATAATGCATTGTTACCATATGTTAACCCTGCTACTGCCATTTCCTTCCAGACAATTCTTGATACATCATATTTATTATATGAGAATACTGTTAATTTTTTTATTAATCCTTTTCTTTACTTCATTTATCAATTTTTTCTCTCATTTATCCAAGCAATTTCTCTGATTACTTAGAATGATTCCCAAATAATTGTATCTATTCACCACACTTAACTTTATATCCTCCAATAAAAATTCTTTGACTTCTCTCTCCCCAGTATTAATGATTATTACTTTTGATTTTTCTTCACTAAATTTAATCCCCATCTCTTTAGCCATCTTTGCACATGTCCTCAGTGTAACTTCCATATCTTCCCTTTTTTCTGCACACACAAAAAAAACATCATCTGCAAATAAATGACCCGACAATGTATATATTCCCTTCCCACCTATTAATTGTATCTCTACCTCTCTTCTTAATCTTTTTATTGCTCTCTTCATTTCTCTCAAATACAACAAATACAAAATAGGTGATATAGGATATTTTTGCCTTAGTCCCATCCCATTTTAACTTTAACTGGCTCTATATTCTCTAATTGATACATATAGTAATTATTTTCATATAATTTCTTAATAATATTCATTAAAGCTCCATCCAATCCCAAATTTACTAAACTTACACATAATCTATTTTTATTTACTCTATCAAATGCCTTCTCTAAATCTATAAAAACCACATATAACTGTCTATCTGTATTCCTACTTATATTCATAAGTTATCTAACTACAAATAAACTATCTCCTATATGCTTATATAATAGAAAAACCCCTTGCATTTCTCGCACTATATTATTTTCTTCCAATCCATTTTGCAATCCTTCCAGCCACCATATATGTGAAAACTTTATATAGCACTTATGTACTGCTATAGGTCTATAATTGTTTAACTTTCTATTATCCTTACCCTTCCCTTTAAATAGTAGCCTTACTCTTGTATTAATCCAACTACCTGGAAAATCTCTCTTCTGTACCATCTTATTAAAACAAGATAAAAGTTTTAATTTTATCCTATGCCCTAAATTCATTACCATCTCTGATGCCCATTCATCCAAACCTTTTGCCTTTCCACCTTTCAATTTCTTACCTGCCTCATTCAGTTCATTTTCTGTAAATTTCATATTCCCATCACTATATGCTCTCATGTTTTTATCACTGTGTCCACATCTAGCATCTTTTCTATATCCATTACATAATTGTTTAAGATTCTCTCTAATTCTTCTCTATAGGCTACACTCTATTCCCTCATCATCTAGTAATACTATTTCTCTCTCCCTTTATTTCTTTTTTTAATGTATTTCCAATTTTTTTACTCCCATCTCTTCCACTTTTACTAATATCTTTCAACAGTTTACTATTTAATTTCATTCTCTCTCTAAAATTATCTATTTTAGCCAACTTCTTTTTTCTAAGTACTTTTCCTCTTTAGTATTAACAACTTTTTCACATTCTTTGTTCTTAATAGCACACATATTTTCTACATGCTTTTTCTCTCTCTTTTACACTATTACTAACTCTCATTTTCCTATTACTTTTATTCTTCTGAATATTCTCATCTAAAACGTTATTTGCCACTTGTTCTATTTCATCACACCAGTCAAATAGTTAGCCACTGAGATAATGACAAAAAAATATCAAGTACATAAATTAACTAAGAAATTATTATAACTTTACTACTGTTAGCTTAAATTGAATATTTACAAGGCAATTAGCAGAGTTGCTTGTTTATATGGCTGTAAAATAAATAATTATTAATTTTGCTTTGTTGACATGTAATTTGAGCTGACTAGAATAACTTCTTGATATAATTTCTGTACTTATTTTATTATTTGTCATTATATAAAATATGGTTTATTAAACAACTTATATAAGAATAAAAAAAGAAATTCCATTTTCTGATTATATACAATTTATTTTGAAAAATATAGACTTGACAACAATTAAGAAAATGTAATCAATATAATAAAATAGGATTTATTAAGTGTGAGACTTGATTATATATACCCATAATACCTAATTCATAGAAAAATATAAAACAATAAAAACACCAAATGCTAAATTATTTTGGCAGCACTACCTGTGAAAATAATATAGTTTGAATAAATTTGGCACAGGTAGTGCACTGATGGAATAATTTAATATTTAGTAATACTGTTATATATATATATATATATATATATATATATATATATATATATATATATATATATATATGTTGTAAGAGATGGCTTACAACTGGCCTACACACCTATCCCAATTTCTTTTTCAATATTTGAATTCATACCAAGTGGTAGGCAAATAAAATATCCTACATACTTGCTTATATCAAAATAGTATACACATATATAAACATACATATAGACTGATATGTTTGAGAAATTAATTCTTCCTTTTTTTTTATCTATTGTGAGAAAGCAAACAAATTTGCTATCCACATGAAGTATATATGCATATAAAATAATATGTTCATCTATTGGTAGAAATTAATTGTTTTTCTTTTATTCATTTAATTTCATTAACTAAAAATACTAAATAATGGACTTATAGAACAGATTTAATTAAAGATTAAAATTTATATGAGGTCAAAATTGTTGAAAAATGATCGAGTTTGGAATAATGAAAATTAAATAAAAATAATAATATTTTATAAATTGATTTTTTTTATCAACTCATAATAATAGGTTTTTTGTCAAGCATATGAAAAGACAGCATTTCTCTTGACTGGAAAAATCGACAATTAAATCGTTCTGGACTTGAAAATCTGGAATTGAACTGACAGCAAAAAAGGTAAGTTTTATTTCTTTTAAATAAATAAAATAACTTTTTGGCATTAAAAAAAATATTTGTGGTTTCAAGAAGTTAAACTTTAATTTATAATTAGCAGAAATAAACTAGTGACTTAAGTTATTCTGTGAGCTAAAATTCATTATAATAGAAATAATGCAAAGGAAATCTGAAACTACTAAAAATTAACTGTTGTTTTAAAAAGCTATTTTTATATATCTTTAAGCCATGTTATAAATAATAGTTTATAAGAAAGGAAACATTATGATGTATTTGTGGTAGAAAGCCAATGTTGTGGAACTTTCCAGCTAACTTCTATGTCATTAGAAAATTATGGAATTATGAAATTATAAAATTTTTCATCAGAATGTCTGTCTTGTAGAATGCTGGTGTGCAGCCATCTTCCATGGATTTTTATATGGTCAGGAGAGAAATTTCATATGCAGGTGTTTCAATCAAGGAGCATGAAATATATAAATAACAACAGAGTTGATGAACAGGAATGTTAGCCATGGGTATTGACATTTTTTTGGACTGAATGCTTGCTTTACTCAAGATAAATTATATATTTGATTCACGTGATGATTATTTTTTTTTTGCTTTTGTCATTTTTATTTGAAAGTTTATATATTGTATTTTTTTTTATTGTGTGTTTAAAATTCATTTTTCAAATTCGATCACTGGCAATTTAAAAGTGGGACCAGTGGATGAATAAATGTCAGATTGATGTAAATTAAAAAACGAATCCTCTTCAAATAATATGTATTATTTTTTTAATAAAAGTAAATTTTCAGAGTCCTCTAGAATTCAACATTAATCCATCAAGGTGACCTCATCTCAAGTAAGGTTTTTATATATTTAACATTGAGAGCAAAACTTTAGGACAACACTAAATAATCTACTAATATTTACTTGTAATTTTGTTTTATTTCTGAATGGACAATTAACCCACTGAGTAAATGGTCTTTATCATATCTGTCATTAATTTCTACCATGACTTACACACATATATAAATGGGAGTGGGGCTATATATATATATATATATATATATATATATATATATATATATATATATATATATATATATATATATATATTTACCCTAGCCTAAAAATATCATTATAATAATTATATTAATGGTGTAGTTTTATAATTAGTGAACTTTCATTGTGCTTTTCTTTATTTTGTCTTATGTACATATTTAATGAATTATATAGTATTATTTTGTATATAATATACTTAAAATTATTTTGTTTCTGTTGTATGAAGCCATCAAGATGATAGAAAAACCCTTCCTGATAATCGAATATTTATTTATTTTATTATTTTTTGTTTGTAAATATTTATTTTATATGTTTTTAATAAATTAAGTTGTTTAAATCAATCTGAGCTCTGTTTGATCATCACCATCATGACTGTGCATTTATTTCACAAGATGTTTGGTCATCACCATCATCATCATGCATTTATTTCATTAGATGTTTGATCATCACCATCATCATTGTGCATTTACAACATTAAAGGTTTGATGATGATCATCATCATTATATATTGCTCTTATAAATAATTGATCATCATCAGTATTTTTCTATATTTAGGATTATATATAGGCATATTTGGTCTATAATTGAGTAAGTCCATCCCTGAAGAGAGCTGACTGCAAGAACTCCCTGAGTTTGAATTCTGTGGTGTAATGGGGCCTAAAAGGGAGATGTAATGAATATGCACTGGTCTAAGTTACATTGAAATTTTGTTAGAAAATTATAATTTAGTATATTGAAAGTAGATGTGACTTGGAACTAGGCATTTCATTGTGTCATCTTTAGCATCCTATTCAAAGGCCTAGGTCTGACAGTAGTGAGATGTGCTCCTTATATTATATGCCATTCTTGATTCAGTAACATCTGACACACACAAATGTGTCATTGAATCATGAATTTTGGATAAGACTTGTTGTAGGTTGATTTACACCTTTCATCCAGATCATCCAACTACTTAGTCGTATTCACATCGTCATATGGTGTACCCTGAGGTTCCGGTAAATCTGGCACCATCAACTTTGGGGTAGCGAGTTCCATTATTATATATATATATATATAATGGTGATTAACTATTATAAACAGTCTTATAATTCACAGAAGTACTTTCACTTAATCACTTAACCGAAAGTACTTCTCACCATTATATTTTTTTTCTTACAATATTTATTAAATAAGAGACATTTTTTAATTATATATATATATAAATATTAAAATCTTAAAGCTAAACTAAACAAAATAATAATTAATTACCTGAAATTCAAAATTAAACAAATCTAACCAAAGAAAATAAACTTTACAATAGAACTAATGATTTATTTGCCAAAACAGACTTATTAAATATAAAGGACTAAAAAAAAACTTGAAAAGTCTACCTTGGTAAGGAAACTATTGGTTGTGTTATAAAGCTTCTTTTTTCTTTGACTAGCCCTGTTTAATCCTAAAGTTGGGGTAATACACACACATATATAACATGTAGCCTTTTAATTTTGAGGATTTGAAAAGCCAGTATGGTTAACTTGTTAAACATTTCTGTGTTTTCTTTATTTTTAATAAATAAACATTTATTTTTCATTATATATTTACATTTTTGATAATATTCATTAAAATTATAACTTTAGAAAATGAATGTAATATTAAAAAATATTGTATTAACTTTGAAAATAAACAAAAAGAGTGATCAACAGAAATGTGTAATCAGAAAAATAGATTTTCAGCATATAATAAATCATTTTGCATCTAATTTTTATTGGTAAATCCTATTTTAGTAAGAAATATATTCAAATAATTAATAAATTGTTTTTCTCTTCACTAGTAAAATTGTAATTATAAGTATGCGACTTTTTTTTCCGCATTAAATAGTGAAGCTATAATTTTACTCTAATTTATAATAGCTTTGCTAAGCGCTTTCGAGATTTCATGTTTGAATCTCATACTCATAGCTTTGTAACTAACGATTGTTATGATTATGCAAATGCGTTTGAATTTTTAATTAGTCCATTGTTTAGAGAGAGCAAAACATGCCTCTCTTCTATTAATGGCATTAATGTCATTTGCTATATAGAAAGCTTCTTTAACTTTTCTTTTGGTGTCATTTTTTTCTGTACAAATTATTTGGGCAGAACTAGGTTCAAATACTGCTTGGTGGTCCCAGAATACTGATGATCCTTCATTTTTATTTTTGACCCTATTGTAGACATACCTGAATATAGACTTTGAAATTTAAAAATTCAGCTTACAAAAAAAAACAATAACAAAAAATAACAACTATGATTATTTCTAATAGTTATTTGCTATATCATATTATTATGCTTTCTTTGATTGTTCTTTTAAAAATGAATATATATAATTCCTATTTTCTCTTTTGTTTGAATGGTTAATGTATGTTTGTCCATGATTGTTTCTCCATAAGGCTGTAACATCTCAAATTCACAACCAATTAAAAAAATTATGTTTTTTGAAGCAAGTATTTCCATCATTAATAAACCACAATATTTATGTAAAATTCACATATCAAATAGAACTGTTAATGATGGCCTTTCAATACAATGAAATTTTTCACATTTATTTATATAATAATAAAATCTATTGTTTAATTTACAGTAAATATTTAAAGAAGTTTGCTAAAACACTCACTTAAAAAAAATCTTACAAATATTATATTTAAAAATATGGGATTACAATAAAGTTAATACAAAGGAAATAATGCTGTCAAATTCATATATAAAAATGACATCCTTTCAAAAGACCAGGTACATCTGGTGTTCAAATAAAATCTGAATGTAACTATTATACATTTAGCAAAAACAAATGTTTCATTTTAATTTTACAAAATTAAAAATATACAAATAAAGTTCTTGTGAACATAGGATTTTCAATTTGAAGATTTTAACAAAGAATTGCGGTGGTTCAAAAATAATGAAGGTTTTTGTGTAGAATATATACCATTGATTATGTTTCACTTTTTAATAAACATATACTAACATATATTTTTTATTTTAGTCTGAATTAATATTATAAATATGTTCATGCCTTTGCAACCATGTAAAGGTTATAGATCGCTACAGTTTAGTCACTTTAAGCCAATTGCACTGCAATGGCAGTAATAGAAAAATCACCTTGATTAGTTTGATAATCAAAATAAATTAATAATTCACAGCTTATTTTAGGAAAAATATATTTTCAATATCTGTTCATTTCCATAAAATGAGGAAAAGATATATGCGAATTTTTCTTTTAATTATCTATGAATCAATAATCTTATACAATAATTTTAGGAAATTGATTCAAATATGAAATTTGAAAATAAAATTAGTAGACCAAACATAAATTACAAATAATGGGCATTGGTAATAATGCACTGCCAATATACAATAAAAAAAATAATATTAAAATTAAGATGAAATAGTATTTTTTTTCATCATCAACTATTTTATACCATAATCATTAATACAAATGCATTGAGGTATTTTCTCTGTGAACTTACTGACATATTACTGTAATAATGCTAGATGAAACGGTATTTTATAAAATTGATGTTTCTATTATAAATATTGAGGTTTATAACAACATTCCTAACTTCACATTGACTTCAAACACAATAAATTATCAAACAATTTACAATCTCAAACAAAGGTTTTACTTCCACTAAATCTGATAATGACTACCGATAAAACTAGAAATAGTTATGACAAATATAATAAAAAGAAAAAGAGTATATTCCTCTGTCTGACTGATTGTAAGGATATAATGAAGATATTTCCATGCTCAGATCATGCATATTTACCTTGAATAAGGTTTATGTTACCACATTTGATTGTGCACAATGAAATGTTTTTCCTAATGAATTAAATCAAATATACTTAATTGTATAATCATTTAAATGTATAGTTTAGTAGACTGTTACCATTTAATTTTTATATATAAAAAATCTAATACCATAACACACAAGTAGTTAAAATTATGATACTTCTGCGAGATTCAAGCAAGTATATGATTTTGAAATTCTCTAAATTATCATTAAGCATTTAATGCATTAAATCATTGAGAAATAGCAGTTCATTTTATGAATGAGATGCAATTTCAATGTAAAATAATTATTTGATTCAGGAAAATTCAGAAAGTACTTTTACAACATAAGCATACATTAAAAAGAATATTCAATTTCAAATATAATTTCTTTTAACTCATTCAATTCAAGTATTTAAAAAAAAAATACATGAAATGAAAATAATTCTATGATTATATTTTTTCAAGAATGGAACTTACATAACAATGTTATTCAAACTTTAAATAACAAATCTTGTTTTCACTAAAGTAAAAAATTAATTGATTTGGTGTTTGGATAACACATCAATTATTTTATTTTTTCTTATCAATAATAGTTTTTATTCATATAATGGTAGATTATAAAAAAATTCTTACCAACTTGAAAATTTAGAGTTATGATTGTTCACTAGGTTAATAATAAGAGATTTTTTTTTTTTTCTAAAGAGACAAAGACAAAAATTCTAGCAATCCCTTTTGACTGTTTTCTATTATAATTGTTAGTTAAAGATCCTTGCACAATTTATTACCTGTATGTAATGAGTGGAAGAGTCTATCCATTGAATCAAATCATGAATATAATTATAAGTTACATGGATAGGTTAACAAGAAGACAAAGTATTAGCCAGAAAAATTACTCAAATTAAATTTTAAACTATTAGTATTAATTTTTAATACTTTTCTGTGTCTTCATTAAGCTTATTTTCCATGTTTTCTCTTTACATATGCTTTTTTAAATGTAACTATTTTATTATTACATTTATTATAAATTTCATTAAAATCATAAACTCAAAAAATAAATTTAATCTAAAAAACTAAATAAGAACTTTGCAAATAAAGTAAAAGAAATAAGCAATTAAAACGAAAAAGTATATTTAAGCTTTTTAAGTACAATATGAATTTATAAAAAATATATTTTTAGAAAAATCTGTATATTTAAGATACATTTTTTTAAAATGTAAGCTCAACAATAAAACTTTTTTTAAAAAAAAAAATTAAAATTCAACAGTTAATTACAAATCTACAACAAAAATAAGAAAATTATTAGCAGTATGTGTTCCCATTTGACATCAATAAACTTTTAGTTAACTAATATTCTGCTAAAAAACTAATATATTCAGAAAATATTTAAATATAATTATTTACATTTATTAAAAAACAAATATTTAATAATTTTTAAAAATTAAATAATAAAAAAACAAATTGAGTGTAAACTTATTTTTCTGATATTATAATGTAAAGAAATCCTATGTGCAAAATGAAAAGTATACTCCTGCTTTTGTAGAGAAAAACAATCTCACTTACATGTCTAGGTTACTTTAGTTGAATTAAAATTTTATTATTCGGAAAAATTAAATTCACTCAAAAATATTTTTTAATTAAAGTTTATATCATTTAACTGATTAAAATAGATTTGAGCTATTAAACTAAGTTGTGATGCTTTGGCATGCTAATGGTAGATTTTCAATTAAATATGTTAAAATCTAAACCATAAGAACAGCAGTTTAAAATTGAACCATTTCAAAACTCAGTTCATAAATTCTATATTGCTTAGATAGATAGATAGATAGATAGATAGATAGATAGATAGATAGATAGATAGATAGATAGATAGATAGATAGATAGATAGATAGATAGATAGATAGATAGATAGATAGATAGATAGATAGATAGATAGATAGATAGATAGATAGATAGATAGGTAGGTAGGTAGGTAGGTAGGTAGATAGATAGATAAGATAGATAGATAGATAGATAGATAGATAGATAGGTAGATAGATAGGTAGATAGATAGATAGATAGATAGATAGATAGGTAGGTAGGTAGATAGATAGATAGATAGATAGATAGATAGATAGATAGATAGATAGATAGATAGATAGATAGATAGATAGATAGATAGATAGATAGGTGGGTGGACGGGCAGGCAGACAGGCAGCCAGGCAGACAGAGAGATAGATAGATAGATAGATAGATAGATAGATAGATAGATAGATAGATAGATAGATAGATAGATAGATAGATAGATAGATAGATAGATAGATAGATAGATAGATAGATAGATAGATAGATAGATAGATAGATAGATAGATAGATAGGTGGGTGGGTGGGCAGGCAGGCAGGCAGCCAGGCAGACAGACAGACAGACAGATAGATAGATAGATAGATAGATAGATAGATAGATAGATAGATAGATAGATAGATAGATAGATAGATAGATAGATAGATAGATAGATAGATAGATAGATAGATAGATAGATAGATAGATAGATAGAAAGACAGACAGCAGACAGACATATACAGACAGTAGGCATAAATGTAGAAAGGTGGCTAGAGACTAACAATTAGTGTGTGAGCGATTGATTAAATTATTAAAGATCGATGGTTGGCTGCATAAATAAATAGGTAGATGGAAAACCAGATAGATATATAAACATATGGAGACAGACAGATAGGTATAAAGTTAGATGGATATATAGACATATGGATGGATCAATGCTAGAAGGATAATTGACTAGATAGTTAGATGATTGATTACATACTTAAATAAATAGATAGTTAGAAAATTATTTAATTAAATAGACAGTTACATAAATAAATATATAAAGATACAGAGCAGATAGATAAACAGGTTGATAGTAAGTAAATAGATAAAAAGATGTAGATAAAAAGGCAAAGAGACAAGTAAAAGATAAACAATTTGATAGATAACTAATAGTTTAATGAATGCCTAGGTGATTAGTTAGTTAAATGGATAAATAATGTTATTTTTTCCAGCATATATAAAGAGTTTGACCACAATTTGTTATTGTTTGTTATATCATTGAGATTAATGGTGTATCCTTACAAATATCAAGGTGAGCCATTTGAATAGTTTTAATTCCATTTTACTATTGAGCACATTGTGTTGTCAATCGATCATAATTTTGAATGCTTTGGGGTAATGATTTATATATATTTGTAATATGTTTTTTTCTAGTTTTATTAATTATATGTGCCTTAGATTTCATTAATACATAATAGTTAGTAATTTGTTTTGTTTTTGTTTTGGTTATTTTGGGGCTTTTTTTAAAATCACATATTAAGATTTTCTGAACTACTGTTTTTAAATGTTTTTCAAACATAATACACTTTTGTAGTTTAATTTATTAAGGGCAATTTAAGCTCTTTAATAGATGCTAGTGAGTTGTTTTTCATCAAATATTAATATTCGCTAAATTCTTGATATTAAAATTTTTATTTTTTTTTAATCTTCTTCATTAGTTCATTGAGTTATTTGATTGGGGAAATATTATGCTTTGTTGTATTCATTTAAATAATTAATAATATTTGCTAAATATTATTTATTCATATTTGATTGTGCTAGTAATTTAGACTTTTGGTCATATGATTATACCAGCACCTCCTCACCTAACTTTGCTATTTTGCTAAGTATTCTTTTTGAAATTTTGATTTTTGTTTGATTGCACTTATTTCTATGAAATTTGTGTGTGTGTGCTTTTTTTTTAATTTTTCAACTGTGTTGGTCAAAATAACGGGAACATTTTGTATCAATTACTGTGTGCAGTATCTGACAATTTAGCACTTGGATGTATCAGCGGTGTGTTTGGGACTTCCCTTATAAACCAAAATAGCTGAGAATACAATCAAATTCGATATCCCCTCCCCTCTTTTTGTAATCCAAGATTTTAGTTCTGGTCCCGATATCAATAATTGTCTTGTAGTGTTATATATTATTTTATACTTTATATATGTTTAAGTTTAATATTATAGTTATGTTTTAAATTGCATTTACTCCCGTCTAATTATGTCATTTTTAATCACTAATCAATTAATCTATCGTTTTGTGCAACCTTACATAATTACAGATTGGAAAGCATACTCTCCATAGGTGTTTCTATTTAAGAGTGATAAGTAAATATTGATATAAGATGGCAAGACCAGAAGAATTGTTATTTTGTTGAACTTAATAGATGTGAGGATAATCAATATAATAAAATAAAATACATGGTTGATGGCTTGGGTGTGTGAAAGAAATGATGAATTATAGATTTTTTGAAAAAATTATATTGTAATAAGCTTACAAAGGTTTTAAATAGATAAATAGACTTCCTTAATGCTATCATTTTTTTTTTTTTTAAAGAGATATCCAATACTGATTGTTTTCGAGAGAAAGAATAGCTGAAACTGTAAAGCAGTGGAGAATTGTAATTAGGCAAAGCTGAAGAATTTTTCGGAAAAAAGAAAAATAACTTTAGAAGTAAAATCTTTCTAGATAACATACAAAGTATCAGTCTAATTGGTAACTGCATGATATACCCCTGTCAAAATTATACTTCGCATATTGGTTATGATACTAACAACAAAATAAGTAGTATTGTTATTTGCCTTTTTGTTTTTCACTCTTTGTTTTTAACATTTTGAGTTAAAAGCTCGATGCTTCTATGTAATGGTATACGTCAAAGTAACTGTAATACAAGATTATTCTTTCGTTCGGTATATTAAATGAATCCGGGAATGTATAAAAAAGAACCAGCTTCTATAGACTTAAATAAGGTTTCTATTTATTTATTTTTGTTTTAGGAAAAGCTTTTATACAAACACACTCGTTCAGCGAATTCATCATATAATAGAATTTTTTTCCTAACATAATTTCAATGCGAAAATACTTCTGCAATAATTTCTTTGTTAACGTTTTTCTTATTTTTTAATAAGGGGGTGGGGGGAGTATAAGAATGCATAATTTAATGTTTACTTTATAAAAAAAAGTTGAAAAAAGTTAAATTAAAAAATTATAACTATGAATATTTTTTAATAATTGTATTTTTTATCATATTTTATAAAAATCTTTTATGTCGAGAAGAAATAGCAGATGACATTATTTCCACCAGTTTTATATTTTCATTTTTAATTTTAAAATACTTATTGAATGGAAAGAACAGGCATGACCAACTTTTTCAAACCGCGGGCCTCATGAGATACTTTTCATTATAAATCGGAACATACCGCTAAAAAAAAAACAAAATCACAGATACTGTATTTAATATAAAATATACAAAAATAAAATTAATTTAATAGAAATTTCATATAATAAAAATAGCCAAACATTACTTAAGAATTTTAATAAAAGTTTTACTGTATAGATATAAATAAAACGTGCAAAATTTTCGGTACTACTTATTATGGTAGTACAATCTTGAATTAGGCATAGACAACTATAACTAGCTACATAACAACTGTGGATCACATATTACTATGCCTGATATAGGTTAAAATAAAATGTCTTAATTATCATAGAACAAACGCCTCTCTCAAATTTCTCCAATGAAATAGAATGGAAAACATTTTACTGGCTGGGTCCTACTGATAAGAACTTTTATATTTTTTTTTTTTGTTTTGCCCTTTAGATATATATATATGACAATAGATGGCGTTATACCAAAAATACTCGCTCTGACGTTTATGTAAACAAACGCTTGAAGGTGTTTTTGGTATAACGCCATCTATTGTCATAAATACAAGCGTATGCAAGTTTTTAACTTGTGTTTTTTGTTTTTCATATATATATTAATTTGCCTATAACTGCTATAGTTAAAGAAGATTATTATTAAATGCTAAAATATAATTGTCTGTGATTATTTCAAACTTCTTACGTTCTAACCACATGAGAATGTCAAATTTTGTACATTGCAAGCAGTTTCAATAATCTGTGCAACATTAAGACCTTTTTAGTCAATTGCTTCTTAAACTTATTAATATAAAGACTTCCATGGAATATCTTGTTATGTACCTGTCCCAAAGAAAAAAATTTAATAGCGGCATATACTGTTATTATAGAATTTTCTTTCACTTACATTTCATTTATTTAATTAATTTTCTCTTATTTATGTTTTCATGATAATACAAAATACTTAATATATGAATAATTACAAACATCAGAAAAATCATAAAAAATGAAACACAAAACTAATTAATAGTAATTAGAACAAAATGTGAATACAAAAAAAATGATTTTAGTAACAATTTTATGAGATAGATGTGTTTTAAATATTGCTATAAAAAATCAATATTGAATAAAATATTTCACACAATTCATTGATCTTTAAATGTTTCCATTGATAAATAAGATCTATATGTGCTTCAAAGGGAAACAGAATATTTAGGACTGAACAATTTTTTTTTTTTTTTGATGGATCCAAAATTCTGACAGATCCTTATTTCAAAATTCCGATTCAAGGATTGAACCTGCTCTTAAATCAATTATTGAGTCTTGAAATGACAGCATGAGATGTCTCAATTATAGGGACTGAACAAATAGCGTTCTTATTCCGTCATATTCTTTATTTTCATTTAAGTTAGGAAAACATTTTTTTAAAAGAAATCATCAATTTAAGATGTGAGTAACTAGTATCCATCTACTTATTGTTTATAGTAATATATTATTTTCTTTAAAAATTTATAAAGAGAAACGAATATTTCTATATTATTACCCCTAAAATGTTTTAGGTAGGCAGAAACTTTATTTCAGTAATGATTATAATTTTATGTTTAGGGTTAATATATTGATACTTTTTACTTGCAGAGAAAGATTCAATCCGTTTACTTTTGTAAAAAAAATCTGTCAGGAAAGAAAGCAAACAGATCCAAGTTTACTCACCAAAAGGTTATATTAATATAGAATATTTACAAAAAAAAACATTTGTAATTCAGTTTTTAATATGAAAACTCTTATTTTAGTACTTTGCCAAGATAAAAAACTTCTGTGTGATATAAAAGAGATTTAGAATTGGATCTTCTCCTCTTGTTTAAAATTGAAAAGAACCTTGTTTTAATGAATTTACTTGTTATGTAACTAACTATTGTGAACTT
This sequence comes from Epiperipatus broadwayi, assembly GCA_028023455.1. NCBI lineage: Eukaryota > Metazoa > Onychophora > Udeonychophora > Euonychophora > Peripatidae > Epiperipatus > Epiperipatus broadwayi. The sequence goes on along the minus strand of JAQFVV010000177.1, from coordinate 850,233 downwards.
CTCATAACACATTATTAAATGATTGATTTTTCTGTAGGTCAAAATACTTGGCTTTTTCTGTGATTATTATTTTAATACAATGAATATCTTTCTCAATTTTCTTATAAATTCTAAAATTCCATCAGTCATAGATGCATTTCCGTTGATGCAAACTGCAGTGATCTTTTGCCATTAAGGTTCATTTTCAATAAAAACGTTATTCACTTTTTCAAATAGAACTATTCCTTGGCTGCACTGAAGAGACAAACAATAACAAGACTTCAGGATTTTGCAAATTATATAGGTGTCTAATAAATTCATTAAATTAGCATCATTCATATTATGAATTTATTCATCAAGTTGTACAGCAAAGGTAGCACTTTGTTTGATTTATGATAATAATTTAGACATGATATTGGCAGAAATACTATTCTTCTTTTAAATGCATCTTTGGACATTGGGGATGTTTATAAAGAATTTGATATTTTGGATCCATGGTGAATTTTGTAAATTTTTATTGTTTGGTAAAATGAGATCTTTGCCAATTGGATAAGATGTTTTTGTTGTTTTTGCATATTAAAGTAAATTTTGAAAGAAGCTTTTACTAAGGTGTCATTCAATTTAATATGCTTTGAAAAATCTTACTTTTCTATTTTAACTGTTTGGCTTTTCTCTTCACAAAATTCAATTGCTTTCTCTTAAATTCATTACGTACTATATTTTATTGCCTTAAATGTTCCAAGTCTGATACCATCATTTGGCAATTGTTTTGGGATTGTTCACATAAGCTTTTGTGTATCCATTTTATGAAGACACAAATAAGCACTTCAAATAAGGAGGATCTTTTTTTTTTCTACCTCTTGCCGCCTAGTGTTGTGTTTGTGACTTGCATTCTTTGGTGCGGTCATTGTTTTTGAATAGCTAATCTCTACAAATAGTTTTTATTAGCTACTTATCCACCTCAGGATTTTAAATTTTTTAATGAAGAATTATATATTTCAAGGGATACTTTATTTACAGCACCAAGATACATAATTGTGAACAAAGTCATTGGTTCAAATATATGGCTATAAGCTTTGTCTACCATGGGTCTTCAGGGTTACAGTATAAAAATCCATGGGGACATCATTGTTATAAGGTCATAACTTGAGAAAACAAGCCTATATTAATTACCATTTAGATAATAGAAAATATTAGATGATAATTATCATTGAAAACCTAAAATTACAAACATGTAACCAATATAATTTGGGTATTACTACAAAGCGTTCAAGGGTGTAAATCACTCCTATGAACTAGGGATCTTTCAACATAAAGTAACCAATATAATTTGGAAATCACTACAAAGTAGTCCAAGGGTGTCAATCACCCCTATGGACTAGGGATATATTAACATAATACCTTGAGTCCATGATTGGGGCATAGAGTGTACAATAATGCCTGATCGGGAACCCAACGCTCTATGATTAGCATTCCATAAAAATACAATCAAGATTTTATATACAGATCATTATCATTATGCTATAAGTTGAAAAGACACACTAAAAAGAATAACTAGTTACAAAATCAGAGTTACATAGAAAATCAGTTGAATTAATAAGCATAAACTTAATTGTGGACAATCACCATTGGTATTAGGCTGTGAATTTACAATTTGTGTTCTCAATAAAGTTCAAACCATGCATTACATAGAGTTACCAGCTATGCAACTTAGGTGTAGCAACCCTCAAATGTTTATTCCCATTTTAGTTTAGATAACTCAAAATTTAACAATTGGCAATGCCTATAACGTTATGATTAAATCAAGACAAAAGTCCATGCAATGGAAGCTTATGGTTCCATAATCTGTCATTAACCCCACTGCCAATTTGGATAAGTAGGTTAGGATTAGGTCATCTATTCACCCTCATAAAGGCAGTAGGGGTAGAGATTAGACCTTATAAAGCTTGGGAAACCATCATTTTGAATAGAACAGAAGTCAGTATTAGTGATACTTTTTAAAAAGATGAAACTATTCAACTGCACTTTTAAATGACTAAGAGGATTATCTGAAGTTTGTAGAGATAATATATATAAATTGTAAAATAAACTGAATGATACATAGCATAATGTGTAAATGTTTACATTAAAATTTAAAAAAAAAAATCTGTATATAAAAATAAATCTAATTATTTACTTTTAATTGAGAAATGTAAAATGTCATTTGCATTTCTCTTTAATTAGATCCATGACCTCTAAGGGTTATGACTCTCAATTTGAAAAGCTCTGTATTAGTCTATATTAATTGACAACTCTATCATAAGCATACAAACCATACATTTTTGATTTTAAACTAGAATGTAGTACTTTTTTAAAGAAAAAAAAATAGCCATCAATTGTTTTTATAACAATTTTCAAAAAATAAAATAATAGACTAGTAACAAATATATGACAATCAAAAACAACAATTATTAAAAATAAAATATCAAAGTCTAATAAATGAATCTAAACTGAAATATTCCACAAACACATTAAAATCCTCTAAAAAGTGAATTAATTAGATGTTTAGTGTAAATATGATGGTATATATTATTAGTCATATGAAAATGGTGAATAGACATGCTTAAACAATATTTATTGCCAAAAATATTTAATAAAATATTTAGTTTGATAATATGATCATAAAATTCCCCCAATACATTAAAATAAGATAGCAATGTATTTAGGTATAATAAGAACTACTATAAACTATTTATTGATTACTCTAACATGCTTACCACCATTGCTGTTATAGTAGTAGTTAAACTAAGCAACATTCTCTTACTTCACATGCTTTTTCTTGAGTAAATTTTCTATATGACACAGTTGTTTTTTTGATAACCTAAATCTAAGTTCCACAAAATATGAACTACTTATTAAAAATTTGTAAACTTTTTGGTATCGTGACAATTACATCATTTATTGAAAAAATTATATTAACAACATTTTTTAACTTAAATACAAATTAACAGTTTCAAAATAATCAAATTCTTCATTGCTAGGAAGTTCATAAGAATTTTGAGTGTTCAAAGAGACAGAGTTAAGTCACAATTTATTAACATGGAACTCCTGATCTTCACTCTAGTACGGCCATAAATTATTCAAGTTGTTTAACATTTTAAAGCTTATAATGGTATTGCTCTGATCAGGGTATTAAAAAAAACATCTAGAACATAATGTGAACTTACTTCTATGATAAAAACATGTTTTAGAAATAACTGATCGAAGATGATGCAAATTTTAAATGAAAAAGCAACTCAATCTGCTTTCAGATATCAAATATATTAATCTAATATTTCAACTGGGTGTTACTGCATAATATAAATTTTATTTTCAAATCTGATGTCTTATGTAAACTGCTAATATAGCAGAAAAACGTAGCATTATGTTCAATCTTGGGTTTCAAACTTTGCCAATAAAGCTCATGTCATGTTCAATGTTCTAGTAAGATGTATCAATAAAGATATTTTTATTGATAAATATTTAATTTATTTAAACATCATACTTTTAAGTAAAAATTCACATGCAAAATTATTAGTGTTATTAGGTCAAACTACTTTGAGTTCACTATATTTCATTTGATTTAAAAATAGTCTTACTCTAAAATAATTCCTCTTAATAATTACTCTATATTTTAATCTAAGAGCCAGAATATTTGTCTTATTAAAACATCATTTACTCTTAAATTTCGATTTTCTTGTTTCTTTTAAAGCAATTACTCATTTATCATGAGCATCCAAGAAAAGCTAACAACAACCATCCAGACTGAGTCAAAAATAGATATTTCACATGCCTTTCTATTAATCTGGTTGATTTTGGATAGCATGAAGATGCTGTTTTTTCCCCAACTTTCTTCTGCAGCAAAATCTTTTCTCCAGAAAGTCTTTAGCACATTGCACAATATAATTTATGATAAATATCAAAAAGTGTATAATATTTCCTTTTGATGATCATGAACTGAGGTTTGATCTTGGTCCAAGTGAATTTTAGTTTTTTTTATGGGACAAACAATCTTAAAAGTTTTCTTTCTACTAACTTTATCATGACTATTCCATTTATTCATCCAATGCTAACTGCTAAACAAATATTTGAATCAGAAGACTAAACATTTCTGATTAATCTGTGTTGCTTGTATAAATATATTCATATGCAGACCGCCAGTGGATTCGAAGTCTGTTGGTACTTAGCATATTTACTTTAATTGAAGTTTATTTTTAATAATATTATTCAAATGCGAGAAATCATTATCATATTCTGCAGTGTAAAACACTTATGATAAAAGTATTTATTACAACATTTTTTTTCCAATCTGGAAATACATAAACATAATTATATATGTTCATGCACATTTGGTAGGTGAGCATAATTGATGAAGGGAGTTTTTTCCTAGAAATTAAAATTAGCATGATTATTTAGTCTCACCAAAGTATTCAAAGTTATAAAAAATGAAACAAGAAACTACTATTAAAAACTGAAACTATTTATAAATTGCCGAAGAGATACAAGTCCTGCTGTCAAAAAATAAGTTTGGCTAAAAGTAGTAATTTTTTTTTTTTTTTTTAAAAAGCAAAAAACAATGATTAAATTATTTATAAATAAATATTTCGAATTATTACATGCCACAAAATAGTTTTTTATAATTAACTTATTGTCGATTACAAATGGTAATTTGGTAGCTGAGATGAATAATTTATTTTAATATAGCCAGAAGTTAATTTCATTTATTTTTTCATATGTCATAGCATGGACCGGGAGGCGAACCCCCAACCGTCTGCAACCAACTACTTGCTTGCACGGCAGCTGAAATGACCTCTCGGCTAACAACGCTTGACAATTTCAATATATTTGTACCTACTTTTATATTACATAATCCAAAAAAAAATCATATTATATTTATAACACTTTTATGATAATCTTATTAGAACATCATCAATATAACCTAATTTTGAATTATGTTGTATCAATATCATCTGTATAGTTTAGCATAAAGGCAGAAAGTTTAAAGGTGTCTGGATCAACTTAAACGTGTAACATGCCATCACACAACTCACTGAAAAACTAACCTTCCGTTCTTAATTAATATAATTAAATATTAGTAAATTAGTTAAATAATTATTTAAATAAAGATAAATATAAATATTTTAAAAATATATATATTTAAAAAAAACCCTGTTTATCTTTAGAAATAAATTTCTTGGATTTTTTTATTTATCATTTGATTCGAGTAAGATTAAAGACAATTTCTATAGCTGCGTTCTCAACTCTCTAGGAGACAGTTTCTTTCTCATACAATCACTGTAATACAAACTATATTTAGATAAAATTCAATTCTTCAATCAAAATATTTTGTTATATTTTTTATTATTATCAGCAATACATTTGTCTATTATCAATTCCTACTGATTTTTAATATTATTAATTTTCAGAAATAATTAATTAAATAAGACCTCTTTCTCCTAAAAAAAAAAAAATCAGTTCTAAAAGAAATTTGAAAAGAATACATTTCATATTTTTTAAAAATAAAAAAAAATACTGAAAGCTTCTTTCAATTTGCGTTTTCTTCTTGGAATATTATCATGGCAAATGTAAGTTAATTTAGAAAATGAAAATATTGTTAAAATATTTCTTTTGAAAAAAATACAGTAATAAAATGAATAGCATTTATTATGTATATATATTATCCAGTTTTAAGATCTCATTCTCAATAACCATAAAACTGCTGAATTGGCAATACTTATGCAGGATCTGCTCTTTTTGTAAACCTGTGTTTGATCCCCATTCTCATTACTTCATGTTTGAATTAATAATTCAATAATAACCTATGTTTTTTTAATGGTATACGGAAATAATCAGTTGTAGAATAAGACTAAAACAATAAATAAATTAAAAATATGATAATGGGAAGTTTTCACATGACTAATGAGCATTCCCCCCAAAAAATAGGAATAAAGATTAAAAATTTCAATTCTACAGTAAAATTTTAATTAAAGTTTTTATTTATGAAGTTTACTGTAAAAAGTATGTTTGTGATTAAAATTGTTCTAAATATTTTACTTTTTAAACTTAATTCTATAATTATGAGACATTGCATTTGATTGTTTACTTAAGAGATAGCACCTCTCCCACATTAAATCACTCTTCTACAGTTATCTATAATGATATTTCTTGGGTTATTTTAAATAAAAAAAACTCTGAAATAACAAATATTGATTATTATTTAAAAACAAATCTGAAAAGCTTAGTAATTTTTAACATTCAATAAATATCAAAGTATAGTTTGTCCATCTTTCATCTGATTAATCAAGAATCCATGTGTTAATGGTTTTTTATTTTTTGTTCTTCAGTTTATAAAATTAGTTTAAGAAATGTTTTTGAATAATGTCATGATTTTTTGTAAAGGTTATTAAATATTTTTGTTCATTTTCAAATAATATAAAAACCAAAAGAGTCCAGGAATACACATTGATTTTATTCATGTATGTTTTATTTCTAAAAATCGAAGTTAATTATTTAACAAAAAATCATCACCAATTTGATGACCATACTTTGTGAAACCAATTGCTCGTAGGTTACTGACATTGTGGTAGAATATTTTAATATATTCTAAAAAATTATAAATGCAGTTTTAATATTTTATAATAGAATTTTAGAAATTTATCAAAGTTTCAGATTTATTCATTCCCATTTAAAAAATAAATTTCATTCTACAAAGATTTTGGTAATTTTTCTTCAATTGCAAGCTTGATTTATTTTTTTCTCCATTTGCAATAACAACAAAAAAACTTTTGTTCTTATTACATATTCATTTTTTCAATATTTGCAAACTTCCAATATGAGTTTTCAGAATGTTATTATTTGTAAACTTAAATTTTCAAAAAATAAAATCCTATTGATTAAATGTTGGTATAGAATAAAGATTTTATATTAAAATCAAAGGTTGAACATTGTCAAAAACTACCACCAGAGCTAACTGTAGAAAATTTCAATCTGTTAAAACATTAATTGACAAAACAATAAGTTTATAAATTAAAGAAAATAAATAATTAATAATTAAAATATTACTTTTTGTTTGCACATATTATATATAAAATCATTAACTACTTATATGTGTTTAAATTTTAATAATATTGGTCTATACATTCAATAATTTAATTATTAAGAACTTATATATTTAATGAGCATATATGTGAGTGTGTATATATGTGTAATATTTTTATATATTAATAAAATGATTTAGTTTTATAAAAATTTAAAAAAATACTAATAGCTGAAATATTTTACAATACTTCATGTGAGTTTGTGCATATGTATTGTATTTAGGATTACTAACATTCTAAGGCTATGAGAACATTTAATGCTCTTGAAATTGATTTGCTTACATTTTATATTTATATTAATTGTCATTCAATTTATAGTTTGTTTTTTTTTATAAATGTGTTTCAGTGTATATAACTTTAATTTAATTAACTTTAACTTATGTATTTGTAAATTATAATTTTAGTAATGTTGCATTTACAACTTTGTTTTGAAATTATTAATTATTAAAACAATATCTGATATTTGTGGATAAGTAAAAAAATCAGTAATAACATATATGTATTAATTAAATATTTTTTATAGCTTTAATTTTATTTCTAATACAATCATTATTTTTACTCCTAATTAATCGATAAATTTATTTATTATCAATTTACATTACTCAAGAGAAATTATTTAATATTAATATAAATTAAGTATTGTGTGCCTATATTGTACACATGTAGATATCAAGCTTTAAGCAGTACTATCGTAGCATTGGATCTAAAGACATGTGGGTGTTCATGTATTTTTTTATTTACTTAGATGATAGTATTATATGTTTATCTTTCTTATTATATTGCTAAATTCATACAATATTGATATCATTTATGTTTTTTGTTACTTTTTCAATGCTTTTTACAATCCACTATTGACAGTTTTGATTGCCCTAGCAAACTTCTTCAGAACTATAACAAACATGTTGTACTTGTAATAGTTTTGAAGAAGAATTCTGGGCAATCAAAACTGTCAATAATGGGTTGTAAAAAGCACTTTAAGAGTAATAAATAACATAAATAACATTAACATTATATAACCCTAAGTATCTTTTTATTCATATGTTAACTAATGATAATTTTTAGTTTATGGTCAAAAAACTCATGGTTTCTAATAGTCCTGAGCTTCCATCATAATCAGCATTGTATAATAGTCCTTGAAATTTTTGGTATATGTTCAGGTGTATAGTTATTATGAGTTATTTATTTATATAGCACTATTTTTAATCTGTAATAATATGTAAGGATCACTTTCCTACACATGCACTAAATAAATTTAAACATTTATTGTATAATTACCTTTTTAAACACAATATAACACTTCAATATAAGCATTAGCAGAATTAGAAACACTCCTTTATAATATTATGTTTTTAATCAGAATATAATCAGCCTTTGACATGCACTGTCTAATCGTGAGTATACAGGACACTCTCAAACCCAACACAAGATAAATACTTTAAAAGATAAGAACAACTATCTTATCTCTGTACCTAAATGCAGTTATATAAGCCCATCTAAAGCATTTTCAAATAAAAATGAAGATTTAATCTTCATAACTTTAAATCCATTACATTATTAATTTATAGTTAAACCCAGTGAATTTTTTTAATTTATGACTTGTAAATATGACATCATGTTAGAATTATTTATAAGTACAGTTTTCATTAGTAATTTTTAATCACAGGTAATAAAAACTGCATTTGTAAATTATGTTGTTAAACTGATACTAACATCATCTAAAATTTTTCAGCCTTAAATTTGAAAATTTCAATGGGCTTAACTATAAATAATTAATATAATGGTAGTAAAATAACAAAGATTAAATCTTCATGCTCTCATTCTGAAGTGTTTTAGATTGGCCCATATAATCATATTTAGGTATAAAGATAAGATAGTCATTATTATCTTTAAAAAGTTTCTATCTTGTGATGGTTTTGAGAATTATTAACAAGATTAAATTGTGCATATCAAAGACTTATTATCTACTGATTAAGTATTACTAACAAAACAGTGCTTATAAATTATATTGTTATTAAATTGATTCTAACATCATCTAATATTTACCATCTGTAAATTTGAAAATTTTGGTGGGTTTAACTATAAATTAATAATATAATGGACACAAAGTTACAAATATTAAATATTCATGCTCTGATTCTGAAATACTTTAGATAGGCCTATATAACTGCATTTAGGTACAAAGATAAGATGGCCATTCTTATCTTTTAAAAGTCTTTATCTTGCATTTGGATTTAAGAATGTCCTGCATACTCACTATAACATTCATGAGCTAGTAACATGAACATATTAAAGGCTGATTATCTTCTGAGTAAGAATTACTATTGAAAACTGTGTTTGTAAATTATATTATTAAATATTGTTTCATGAAAGAAAAATTAAATTAGTGAGTATTTTATAGTGACAGTTAATAATATAATTAATATTAGGTTTTAAAACAGTTAAGTTAAATACTGATTACCTTTTAAAATACAAATTTGTAAATTATATTAAAATTTTAAATCTCAGATACAGTTTATACATTTAGAGCAATTTGTGGGACATGGCCAAAACTTTCAAATGTAATATGTTTTTTTCCTACTTATAACAGACTATTGTGTGAGGATTTACCATAACAATTGTTATAAATTTGCACCAATTAGTTTTATTTGTAGCCAATTATTTTCTGAAATGACATTTACAAAACATTCTGATTTTTTTAAATCATTCACCATTTTTTAAATATGCAGTAAGATTGATTATATAAGTTAGGAACTTCATAAAATGTACACCTTCTATTAATTACATTAGAAATGTATAGAAAATAATTTATTTATGCAGTATACAATATTCTTAACTAATTTTTATTTAGTATCCTTGCAAGGCAGGAAATACTTTTTATGGCATATCCAACATAAAGAAAACTTCCATTGTTAATATCTACAAAAGAATGCAAGTTTCATTCAATACAATACATAATTAAAACATAATTTTATCATATATAATAACAAAATGCATTAATAATGGATTTCAAAATGTGTATATTAACCAAAATATTCACTCAATACATTTTCAATTAATTTTTATGAACATTAATTTTGCCAATCACAAAAATGTTATCATCAAAATTCTAAATTATTTTATTTTGAGGAAAAAAGGAAGAAATTAAATTGCATATTATGCAATTAATATTCAACTTTATAACTTCAAAGATTATTAAATATAAGTTTAAAATATTATTTATTTTTTTAAATCAGTAATATCATAATTTGTTTCTGATATATTTGAGATGTGTAAGTATACAGTATTACAAAAAACATACAAATCTCATTTAATGCAAACCAAAAATAAATTTTCTTCATACCCAATAACAAAGTATTAATATTAAATTTAAAATATGAACATTAGTTAAAATATATTCATTCAATCAATTTTGGATTTAAAAAATTTAAACATTAATTTAAAACAAAGTAAAAATATTGGTATTGGAAATCTAAATTATTTTGGGTAAAATAAAAAGGAAAATTATTTCAAGTATTATGCAGCTGATAATGTACTTTATATGATCAAAAGTTATATATAAATCATAAGTTTAAAATAGCATTTATTTCTTCAATTTTAAATCAGCAATCTAATAATTGTTTCTGAAAATCATAACAATGATGGCTTTTATAGGAAACATAAAAAATACAAAAATAAGAAAAACCTAATCTTTTATATTATTAAAACTGTATCATTCAATTTACATTTTATTATCTAATTTCAACTGCACTCATGGAAAATAAAAATTGATGACCTAATGCTAAACAAACAATAGCACTACAAAAAATACAATTATTGATTAGATAATACAAAAGAAAACTTTTATAAAAGAATACAATATACATCAAAAATATTATTTTAAAATGTACAGTGTGGTAACTTATTTTTTGTATGATATATTTTTAATTAGTAATCATTCAAAAAATATTTTCATATTAGCTAAAAATCAAAATGATGGATTGTCAATTGAGAAATTATCTTTTTTATTTAAATTACAGTTCTTAAAATGTACTTATACAGTATATTTATCCAGAAATACTTTTTATATTAATACTATGTTTAATAAAATGTTTCTTCATTATTTAGCACATTTCTTTAATTTCATGCTTTATTTATTACTCAGATTTTTGTATATTTTGAATTTATTGTAATTTAATTTTTGCTATACAAACTTATAATAATTGCTTATTTTTTATGTAAGATTTTTGATTTATAGGGCATTTAGGGAACTAAATGAACTCATTTCCCAGGATAAACCTATATAATATATATACATATATTTTTTAAATATTTATCTTTAGATTTTCTGGTTCTTTAAAACTCATAAACTTATAGCAGGGACTTTATTGTAAGTCAGCACTTCTCATCCTATGGGTTGCAATCCCTTAGAGGGTCACACAACCCTTTCACTGGAGTAACCTAGACCATTGGAAAACACATATTTTCAATTCATAACAGTAGCAAAAGTAAATGTTGAGATCACCACAATATAAGGAACTGTATTAAAGGGTCACAGCATTAGAAAGATTGAGAGCCACTATTGTAAGTAGATCAGATATTTCCTAATGTAAGAGGTTAGTGAGTATATTATAAACAAATCAAGTAATTCTAAACTTACAATTTAGTAAGCAATGGCATTTTCTTTTCCAGGTTTTAGGGGATTTAGAAGGATGTATTTCCTTCATCTATCTGGCAGAACTTACATAGTTTGGAAAAAACAGAAATCATAGAGACAGTGTCTTAGCAAAATATATTCTCATTTAATTTCGTGATGTAAGTAGTATGACAATTTTAAATACTTTTAAACTTATATATGCCATACCAATTAATACTTCAGTCAACAACTTTAGCATCAATATATAAATGCTAGTGAATTATTTCTCCTCCTTCCCTGATTTACAGCTCTAATGATTACTTAAATGGAGTAAAATTTGAACTGGACAAATAAAAATCAGTGTATTTATTTATATTTAGTCAAAAGCCTAATAACCAATTTTGTTTGGAAAATATGTTACTAATTTATTCCATTAAGTGTTTTAAGTGTGTGTGTGTTTCAAGTTAAATTAAAGATAAACATATTAGCTACTTTTGTTTTTTTTAGCATTTAATTTATAAAAATCCAATTATTTAGGTGCAAAATCATTATTTACAAAAGAAAATTAATTTATATTCATTCTTAAAAGTCTTAATCAGATTACAAATGTGATTGTTCACATTTATATTTATCTTTCCACATGTTGCCATCGTAAATATTAGAGTTGAAAATGATGTTCGTTCATCAATTTTATATTCTTATTTTAATAAATATATTATCGTCAATAAAGATAAAAATTATTTAATTATTTTAGTTTTACATAATTATCATAAATCTATCTCAAAATAATTATTGAAAGATGGGAATCAATAAAAATACTTTTCTTATTCACGCATATGCTTCAAAATAAAGATGCACACACCAAATTTTATGGTTCTAAAAGCGCTTACGTTTTGACAATATATAGCAACGTTATTTCTGTTATAATAATTGAATTCTTTTTGAATACATATTTATCATGCTTAATTTAAACATCACGATGGTTAATGTTCCTCTAATTAAATATTATCATAATGATAGTTTTCATTTTAATTGATCCCACCTGTAATGGAAATAAAACTGGTCATTCATTAATAAACTACCATTCTTTATATTTCACAATCCATTTTTTTTCCTTATGTTCCTTTTACTACTTGGTCTTTCTTTACTTTTTTCCATCGTAATTTGAATGTATGTAGGTCTGTTCTTATTACAGGTCTCTGTTTTGATATAATCCATTAATTTTATCCTCTTGGAGATTTAAATCTTTTGAATTATATATGTAAGATAAAATATCTACGACACTTCATTCCTGTTGTTGTTCTCTTGAAACACATGTTGCACATTGCATCTATTTGCATATATTTTTAAATCATTTTCAGGATTGTCCAATAACAGTGAAAAATCTATAATAAAAATACTACTTTTTACAATATATATTTCTTAGTAACATTTTGTTTTAAGAATTCTAATTCCTCTTTTTATTTTTTTTCAAGAAGATAAATTCATTTTACATCTTTATACTGACTCCATAATCATTTGAAATCTTCTGCCATAATAATTTACAGTCAAATTATATAACCTTCCCAAAGATTGTTAAGCCATAGAATGAGTAATATTACCTTGCAGTCTTTCTAGTAATTTGATATATCCTACGATCATGAATATTTTTACACCCAAATTATGGTTAACCAGGAATATTTTAGATAGTAAAAATGGCAATAATTAAATATCTGTTATAATATTAACAGTTATAGTAATATATTGTAACGATCAAAACAAAAGTGAAGATCGAATCTAACCGCAATCTGCACTACACGGGCGCCATCTAGGCATTTGAGCCTAGAAAAATTTATAAAGTAGGCAGATACGCGCTGATAAGATTCCACTTTATTTAAATATTCAGATCGTTAGCCCAAGTCACTAGCTCAGTGGAACAGCAGAGATTATAAAATATAACTTTATATCTTAAATATAAAAAAATAAAAGCCACTACCAGAAATTAACACATAAAAATATTTATTTATGCACATATAAAATCATTCTAATTTGAGGAATAAGTTTAACATTTTAGATTTTTATATTAATCTTTAATTTTACATTTAAATAGATTGCAATTATGAGTTTAATATTTATTTAGTGAGTCGAGTATGAATAGACTACATAGATCTGCATTTGACAAGAAAATATTCTTTCCCTTATTTAACCTTAGGCCAAAAAGTTTGCAGTCAAACCAGCACCAATCCATCTGATACATTTATGTATTCAATGTATCATGAAAATACAACAACACAAAATACTATACTGTCAGGAATGTACATCTGAACAGTAAGTAGAGTTAAAGAAGACATTGTCTCTCCACCAACAGGAATGCTACATCTGTTGGCGAGTAGAACAATAAACAAAAAACTCCATAGGAATGGACTGCGGTCCTTTGCCGACTTACAAACCCATCCATAGGCAAACAGAAGGTGTGTGGTGTATGTATGCAATCCTGCCCATAGCGGATCTCATACTACATCTACTAATTACACAAATATATCCAATCCATTGAGCTAATTCAACTACAAAATGAATAACCTAAGATTACCCTCCCTTAAACTATATATATAACTTTACAAATCTATACAGCCATTCATGCCTGACTTAAATTTAACCTTAAGATACATTTACACAGATGAATTTTATACAATTTGTTTTATAATGTTGAGTATAGATCAGCTGCATAGATTCCATGGTTAAAAACATTCTAAAATAAACATAACTGATCAAAACATAGTCATCGAAAACATCAATTGCAGAGGGAATACAAGAAACCCAATGGTATTCATCATAAGATACCCCATCGACATTGGTGACCTATATATTCTAATCGAATATGAAAACCACAACATAATTAACCACTAATGAATCTATGCAACGTCTATACCCAACTTAAATTTCATGCATTTAATAATTTAAACAATAAATATTAATACAAATAAAAAACAATAAAATGGAAATGATTTTTTTTTCTTTTAGCAAGCAAATATGTAAAACTTAAACATTTATAATTAATTTGAAACATAAGTCAGATATATATAATTTAAATATTTGAAAATCAGATAAGAATTCCTTTTTTTTTTAATTTAGGTTAGCTGAATTTTAAAATTTTGAATGAAAGTTCTTAATTATTATTTTTTTAAAATTGTAAAGTTCATAGCTCATTGTAGAAGAGTCCAGGTTCCTGTTTTTAATTCCCATGACGTCTCCATTGGAAGATCGTTCTGATGTTCTGGAGGTAGCATTTAGCTGGTTCCATTCTGGTATCACTGTCTTTTCATTTTTAAAATAAGTGAGAAAGGACGACAAGTGCGTCTTGTCGCTCATCTCACCAAATCAAGTTGGAAACTATCAGGAAAACTGTATTTCTCTTTTTATAGTATCCACACAGATTCAACCAACAAAATGTCACTAATCCATCCTGTTCATTCAGGTCCAGGCTGAGGCTTGGTGCTTTCATTTGGTCAAGATAATTTCTCTTTATTCTCTTATCAAATTTTCATCTGACTTTTTAATTACACAAGAGCCCTAAAGCTAGCTTACTTTTCAATTAATAAACAATCATTTCCATTTACAGATTACAGGAATTAATTAATACCTGTTTTTATTTTAACTTATGATATTTCTTTATTAAAATATTTTTATATTTAAATTTTTTATAAAAAAATATGTTCAAATATCTTTTTTTTATTTATATATATAAAAAAATATTTTTAAAGTTTAGCATCTGTGCGAATATATACGTTTAACAAACATTTTAATTTTAGCGTTTAGTTTTTTTCTTTTTTAATAGATTTTATTTCTATTTGCAAACTTTAAGATTTTGTTTTAAATTAATGTAACGGCATATTTATATATCGTTACAATATATATATAATATAATCCCAGTGCATAATGCTATACTGAAATAAATATACAAATATTAAGCAATTAAATCATCCCACATGATTAAGAAATCCAGTACTGCCCTCTGTGAACTAATATATAAATACATTAGAGTTTGTATATATATATTGTGACTTTTTATTTAGGTCCCTGTATTAAATAATCCAAAATTTTAAATCATAATAATATATCTGGCATGAAAATCTTAATGAATGGCTTTCAATAAAGACTGTTATGGATGCACTACGAAATTGCTTGAGTGGAGATGAGGTTTCAAACCCAGTGTAGGTTTGAAACTAGGGATAAAATAACAATTTAAAAATATTGTTATTAATTGGGAGATAAATATATTGCTATTTTATTATTGTTGAATAGCAATTAAAATAAATAAACAAATAAATTAAATTTATTAAAACTTGTAAAATAAATGGTTATAGTCAATTACTTAAGCATATTTTTTATGTAGTGAATCTAAAGCTGTCTTGAATAATTATGGGTAGTTATTAAAAATGAAGCCAGAGGGGGTAATATTAATATATTCACACCAAGATTATTGGTTTAATTGCTCCCACAGTGCATTGGGATAAAAGATATATATTATCTAAACAAAGTTGTAGAGGGTTGATTAAGAAAAAAGAACTAAAAAACCACATACTTCAACTCTGATCTTCTAAAATAAGGAGGAAAAAAGCTAAAAATCAGAAAAATTTGGAATTTAATTGAATAAGGATTATAATAGATTGTTATCTAAAATAATGGAGTAAAAAATCTTCAAACCTTGCTATCATTTTAAACACCTTTTTCATCGATTGATAGTTCTTAAAAGTTATACTGGAAGAGAAATGGAAACCTTGTGCATCATAACTGTCTCCCATAAATATTGCTTCAAACCCAGAAAAATTCAAAAAAAAGTAAGCTTTTGCTTTTATTTTGTTCATATGTTTAAAATCTTATCTTTAAAAATGACGAACAAATTATTTACTATTAAACTAAAGAGCTGATAATGTTTGTATTTTCGTGCCACTAGTAAACATAAAGCAGAACAGATGTTCATTTGAAAATCGTAATTTCAAAAAATAATTCAAAATAATTTTAAAAAAGGATTTCAGAAGATATTATAAATAAAATCAAAAGTCATTTTAGATCTTATAATTTTAATAGTTAAAAGATAATTGCAAGTGATTTTATTCTCAATTCTTTATTAAGAAATAAACACTCATCTGCTGATTTTTCCTAGCGACAAACTTGTGTAATGTTAGAAATGAAAAATTACAGATTCATTAAAATGTTGAGGATATCATATTTATAATTGGATAAATTCTGTTTAATACTGATAATCATATAATGCTTTGCTAATAAAAATGGAACAAAATAATTATTAACTTATAAAAGTTTTATGTGCAATGTGTATAATAAGGTTTTAAAATATTTAAAATGCCAGATTGTTTAAAGATTGTTACATATATATTGCTGCAGGAGGAAAGAACAGAATCAATAAATTATTTTTTAAAAAAAAAAAACAAGTTAAAGATATTAATTGTAATAAAATTATAAAGTCATTTTCAAGGAAAATCATCTGGATTAAAATGTAAATAAACTGATTTTAGTTACATTCTACTTGAAACGTTTAAACCTTGTCTCACTATGTTAATATCGAATCAATCAATAAATGTCTTTAAAAAAGTTTGTTTTGAAGATTATAATAACCTATAGAGTTATTCAGGAAAATTATCTAGAGAAAAGTAGATAAACCTATCCTTTTAAGTATGCTACAATTGGAAGTGTGAATTTTAAGTGTCTTATTAATTATCGGTACAGAAACCATTAAATATTTTTTTTTGCCTTTGGAGAAGTATTGAATATTGCCTTATTATATTAGCATCAAACAGGATAATAAAAATATATATGTGTTATCTGGAATGTTTGCTCACCATAATAGCAGTTCTTATTATTTTAACTCACAAGGATGAAATAACTTGAACGAATAGTATAAAATTTAATGGAAGAAAATGTTCTTTTATTTTTTTTATTTATTATTGCTGTGTTAGTTATAATACTTACATCATGTGTTATTTGTGAATTTTTTTGTTTAGATATATGTTTATTGAGGTATATGATCTAAAATATATTTAGTCAAAGGAATATAAAAATGTATAAAGATACATACATTTATTATTACACACATTTTTGTTATTTTCCCAAGTAAGGGAAAACATAATCTTAATGTCATTGATCTGAAGAGAGAAAAATATTTATCTCTTATAGTTTAAAACCGATTTTAGTGTATTTTAGTAAAGGGTGAACATGCAGACATTTTATCAAAGATATATTAGAATGACCGAATTATTTTCTTATATAAAAGAAAATTTGATATAAACCTTTTTCATTTTGTAATTTTGTATAGAAATGAACTTGTCCACTTTGAATACAAATGCAGGTTTGATCTTTATTGCTTAAATATGTTGTGCTCTCTCTAACAAAAGTATAGTTGTCATTTTAAAATAATTAATGATCATTTGACATATATATTTTGGTTTGTCTATTGATACATTAATGGTTCTGCATTGTGAAATGGAATATGTATATCTCCACTGTTATTGTTAGTGTTGTTTTACCTTGCTATAATATTGAGAATGATTTGTGACAGTTTTTTAGCTGATAGGATGTTCCAATAGAATGGCATCCAATAGATTAATATTAATATTGAGCATGGGCTGATGGAGAATCACCTATTGCTGATTCCATGAGAGGAAAGTTTGGTAGAGGCTGAGTAGTAATTAATGCTTGTTAGCATAAATAATCCTAAAAGAAAGGATATCCATGGTCTGAATTCTATTTTTTTTCATGATGAGGCAAAGCCCACATGTGTATACCCATAGAGAGGTAGTAGAATTAGCCATATTATTATACAACTGTCATGTTGTTTTTATAAAGCCTCCCTTTTTAGTGTTAAATCCCTCATGATGATATAGAGTTAGTTTTTCCACTGTGTATGGTGAAGTATAATAGTTCAAAATCATATGGCAAGGATAAAATAATGTTAGATTAAGAAACACTAATCTAGCTATAGTGTCGGCCTAATTGAAATATTGTTTATGATGTTGTATGATCATCATCAGTTATAGACAGACCAAACCAAGATCTATTAATGATTGTGGAATTTATAGATGTAAGAGCAAGAGATGCATGTAAGCACTTTATCTTTATTAAGTAATGATTTAACAATGGATTGGTAAGATCAGTTAAGTATTCAATAATTAGGTTGTGGACATAGGTAATGTTTTAGTGATACATGGGTGTATTTTACTTTTGATGCCTGTTTCTACTTTAATGCACCAAACCTATTCCTTTCAAATTTTAATCAGTTATTAATTGCACAGAATATGATAATTACCCTTATCATAATCTGATAAAAGAAATGGCTTTGATATAATGCACTACTTTATAACTTTTGAATTCTCAATTTAAAATTTGTGCATACCATAAAGTCCTAAATACACTGTTGTTTTTGTAATTTAAGTGCTAGTTCAGTTTCAATAAGGTTTCATTATCTTATTCTTTAAAATAGGCTAAACAGTAATAAATGATACTTTGAATATCATTGTATAAGCTGGTTGTATTGACTAAGAATATGGTCAATGGGATACTGAGTATTTTCCCATCCCTGAGTTTAATTTAATATATTGGTTTTATTTCATGCCATGTCTTTGAATTAAAATTTGTAAATATTGTAAATAAAGTTTGTTGTGTTTAAAAATTTATTTAGTTGCCTGTAGTCTTATTGCTAATCACCATATACACATTATTATTGTTATTGCTATCGACCTATCAGAAGATTATAAATTGAAATCATCATCGACCAATATAGTACTATTAACTATATTATGCTATATCATAATAATTTTGTTAAGCCTTATAATTTATTAGTACATCTAATGCATCATCACACAATAATCAAAATGTTAATAACTTAGAGAACAGATTATTTTAAGTAATAGATTAAAAAAATAAATATAATATTGATGTAATTGGTTTTGTTGAACCCGCAGAACTATCATTCACTGATCTTGATCCCATGGTTTATAATTATTTGAGAAAAGGAATTTGGTAAGTTATTGTGTTTATTTATTAAAAAGTTATTCCTATTTCTTAAATATTAAAGTTATAAGAGTTATTGAGTTCATAAAGTTTATGTGTAACTGCTAAATATAGTTCTTAATTTGAGTTTATATTGAGAGCTGTTTTGTGCATTCTATTTGGGTAGTGGTAAAATCCCTCTCACTGACCCAAATATATTTTGTATAATGATTTTGAGTGTTTGAACCCTGAGAAGAATTAGTTGTTAAGTTTCAAGGTAGAATTTAAATTTGTAATAAATTTTATATCTAGTTATTTATTATAGTTGGACTTGAAATAGATTACTTTCACTGTTTTATGAAAGTCAACCAAACTTTAAGATGTAAATTACTTCTTTTGTTGTAAAAAGTATAGTTTGTTTTAACTTCATGATAAATATTCTGGTTGTGTCAAGCTTGAAATCCCTATTTTTATTTAGCTTATCTTTTTACCATTTAATACCATATTAGTTTATAGTTTAAGATTTCAGTCTCCATCATTAACATTGTTCTTCAATTTCATCTTGATCATTCTTTTATTTATTCATTCTCATTTGACATTAATTCATTATCATAATTGATTAATCATACATTAACTTTTATTCTTTTATCATCTTAACTATTCATTAACTCTTATTCTATCATCATCTTAATCATTCATTATTCTCATACATCTTCATTCTTTTCTCTTCATTCTTAGACTCATTTCATTCCACTATTTAATTATTACTTCTTTCCATCATCCATTTAGTCATCTACATCATAATTTACTTATCATTTCATTTATAAGTTTAATTTCATAATCATTCCAGAGATATAATTATTAGTTATTTATTAGTTTGCTGAATATCAAATTTAACTCATCACCTTTTGTTTGTGTGGATTTTAAAGCTGGTTTGACCAGAAGTTATTATCTTTATTAGTCACCTTGTGATCTTCTTTAGATCTATAGTTTCATGCTAGTTTTATTTAATACAGGAATCATTTCGTTAGTTTTACATCTTTGTTTTTTTATGCTTATATTCTTGATAATGAGAGTATGATAGGTTGCATAGGAGAATTTAGTCACTAAAATGTGTGGCATGATTCGTTTATGACCAGTTAGACCAGGGAGAAGGTTACAATATATATATATATATATATATATATATATATATATGCTACAGAAATAATCCCACTGGTTCATATTTATGATTAAAGCATGTTTTATCTTTGCAAAAAAATTTAAATATGGCAAGTACCTTAATAACTGAACAACACAGCATCATAATCTTAAATGACCAATCATTCCAAAAAGGCACACCAAAAAAACTCCAACTGCCACTTTCATCACATTTCCAAGTTAGGTGCACAAATGTCTCTCCTCTATATCACTAATTTCACTTTCAATCAATTATAAATTTTTTATTCTAATCTTCAATCATTTTAATTAGAGATGCATTTTACAAGCTTTGCACTAAGATATTTTGATTTTTCTTTATCTTTTTGTTTTTTTTATGATAGTAACTGGTTATATGTACTTAATCTTCATTTGTAAAATTTTATTTTGAATTACTATTAACCATATCATTATTTGTGGCTTATTTAGGAAAGCCTAAATACAAACTTCATAACCAGTTTTGTGGCAAGTGAAATCTTTTCTTTATGTTATTTTCCCTTTTTATGATTTGCAGATTGTAGATAGTGCAAACTGAGTGAAATTCAAATATCTCTACCCATTTATGTTATTTTAATATTAACCTGAACAATACAAAATTGTTAGAATTACATAATTGTATAAAAAAAATATACTTTGAGAAAAACATATCTTTTAGGGTTTTAAAATATTACTGAGAATAGTATTTTTATTGCCTTATTTATAGGATTGGGAAAGTCATCTGCAAATATATTAAAATTCCCTGATTGTATTTTCCCTTGGAAAAATCATATAGATTTCTGGTATGCCTGACTGAGCAATAAAATAAAGTTATCCAGGATATATATATATGATAACAGATGGCGTTCTACCAAAAACACCATCAAGCATAGTTTTCTGTTTACATAAACATCAGAGCGAGTATTCACTATCTCTAACTTTAATTCCACTTTAAAGTTAGAGATAGTGAATACTCACTCTGACGTTTATGTAAACAGAAAACTACGCTTGATGGTGTTTTTGGTAGAACGCCATCTGTTATCATAAATGCAAGCGCTAGCAATTTTTTTAACTTGTGTTTTTTTGTTTTTCATATATATATATGTGTGTGTGTGTGTGGTATTAAATATGAATAAGATGTAAAAATCAGAAATTTATACAAATAGATTAATCAGATGCAGACTACCCAGTGAATAGGAAAAAACCAATTCTCAATTGTATATAGGAAATAACCTAGATGAACTTTTTATCAAATTCTTTCTAAAGCACATTCAACAAATACCATTATTTTTTATTTTAAATAATAATATTCATGGAAAAATATTTTTTTAAGATTTACATATCTACAATCTCTCTTGATTTATTAATAATATTTTTAAAATGCTGCTTTTTTAATATCCAAATATTTCTCTTATGTATGTCCCTCTTAGACAAGTTTGTAAATCATAAAAAAATTATCTCATGCAGTATTTGCACAAGTTTAATCTGTTTACTAATGAGTACATTAATCATTGATATTCAATTTGTCAGGGTAATTCAGCATTTAGTTCCATCTTTGATGTTGATCTCCATTAGTTCAAATCAAACAATCATGGATTTTATTTATATTTTTTAAGTCTCCTTTCAATATGTTCCTTCCTTTTAGTAAGATATTTTAATACAAAAACATAAACAGGTTTTTTTCCCCAAAAATCTTTTTTTTACTAATTATTGTATTTGATTTTAATTAATTAAATTATTTTCCTTTCTTAAAATAGGTTTGTTTTATTGTTATACATTTTTTCTGTTAACTTATTTACATATTATCCTCTTCCTAATAAAATCTAATGGCAAGATAATGCAAAAAAAATAAATGATAGTTTAAATATATCTGACCTTTTAAGAAGTAAGTCACTCATAAGGAATGTTGGTACCACTACTATATGAAGAGATTGTCATTATTTTAAAAGCATGTGACAGTATAGTTAAAAGCTAATAATGCAATGTTTAGCGGTTTAATACCATTCCTATCCATGCAATGATGTTGACTGTGGTTATTTAAATACCAGAAACACCAAAATGTATAGATACTGAACTGGGTTCAGATCTATATAATTATAAAAGGTAATGAGTATGGATTCATAACTTTATAGATAACTAAAAAGATATAAAGTGGCTGCTGCAGGATTGTATTAGATTCTAAAATCTAAGTGAAGACCTCTCAAATCCAAGATTCATCACTGATGAAAGCCACAAGCTCAATCCTAGACAGAAAATTTTGGATGAGTAGGCACTAGATAGGGATTTTATGAAACAATCTTCTTGCATCCATTAATTACTGTGGCTTGCATTTGACAGCACTACAGTATGATATTTGTCACAGTTTTAATGACTTGTGTAAGCATAGGTAATGGTGATTGTGTGTTATTCACTTGTCTAATACCATTCTCCATGGGATGATAGTGACTATGGTTATTAAAGAATCAAAGACACTGAAATGTATAAGTATTAAACTGTGTTCAAATCAATATAACTGTACAAGCAAATGAGCTTGAATTGAAAATATTAGTGTGTTTCCATTTGGAATCATAGCTTTATAGCTAATTAAAAAGGTAAAAGGTGGATATTGGAAGATTGCATTATATTCTAAGATGTAGGTGCGATGCTCTCAGATCCAAGGTTTCTTATTTATCAAAGCCACAAGCTAGAAACTCATCTGGGGACATTGGATGAGTAGACACTAGATAGATATTCATACACAAATTTTGTATTTATTGATTGCTATAGCTTGCACTAACTAAAACTATTGTCTAGAGAGTTTGTTTTTGTTTTAATAGCATATATAAGCATAGATAATGGTGTTCATATGATGTTTAGTGGAATGTGAACTTTTGGAATTCCTGTCAAAAGATTACTATTTCAATTACAACAGTTTAAACAGCAGTCTAGAGTCTATTTTTGTATTATTTTCAATTGAAGCTCTGATCAGTTAAAAGTCTTATTATAAACTTTGCAATCATCAAAGGTTAAAAATATTTAAGTTAAAATTCCTAACAAAAAAACAAAAACAAATTACAGGTAATTAAATAATTAGAAGCTATACTTAAAGTAGATAGCATCTGAAAAAAGTAGACAAGAAAAAGATATTCAGAGAAATTGTTCAAATTAGAGAAATAAAAGTTGTAGATTATTTAACTAAAGAAGATAGTTTATTTTATATTAACACGTATTTCACTTTCCCATTTTATGTTATTTTATTTCGCTTTTTACTAGTAAAATTATACATCTTAATCATTGTAATATATAGGGTATATGAGCACAGACTTTCAGATGACCCATCACTCTCCACTCTAACTAATAACACTGATACACTCAAGCACATATATGCTGAAAAGATAAATAATCACCAATATCGTATTTCATGCTAAACCAGCAATCATCAGTTGGTCCAGATTATCATCTCCCACACATATATACTATAAGTTCTCAGCTATATATTAAGATAGACAATCTTCATACTTTAATGGACAGGCTCCAATCCACTACACACTCCAACTGTTCAACCGTCCATCCAATTGAAAATCAGTGTTATTAGATAGAGTGGAGAGTGATGGGTCATCTGAAAGTCTGTGCTCATATACTCTATATATTACATATATAGACACAGGTATAGAATAAACCTGTGTTTCAGTTCTTAATCATTGTAGTTTATTCAAACATATTATTTTCAACATTTTTCTTTTTTTTAGAATATGATTATTAATAAAAGGTTACTATCAAATAATAATATAGTATTTTTACAATAATTTAATAATCCTATCATAACAGATTTCACAACAACGAAATGGTATTTAAGATTAAAACGTTTACCTCCTCCTTACTCTTGATCTCTCTTTTCTTATTTTGACTAAATATGAGCGATTATTCCTTTATATTTAGAATGACTTAGTAATTTAAGATTTACCTCCTATGGCTTTCTTTTGATAGCTTCTACTGGCCATTTGTGTTATATATGCAACAGACTTTTAACAATTAAACCATTTCTGTGTTTTGTAATTTCATCTTTTTTTTTTTTTTACTTAATGCAAATATAACTTCATAAATGGAAAACATACTTTTTTTTTTCGTGTCAAAGCATCGGCTGTGAAGCGAACCCGCAAACTCGGGACAACTACTTGTAAGGAAGCTGAGCTGACCACTCAATCACCAATGCTTGTCAAATGGAAAACATTCTTAAAAGTTATAGTTCAATAATATAACTATAAAAAAAGGTAATATAATAATATATTGTAACATAAATAAAGTTACTCAAGAAATATTTAAAGGAGTCCAAATATCAAGATATTAAGTAAAGGTTCAAAATATAACACTATCAAGAATTATAAGCAAATTATGAGCAAATTATTAATAACAAGTATTATAACTCAGGTATATGAAATCACGTGAAGTGAGTACACTAGTAATTTCAATAAAATATAACTCAGGTATACAGACTGTAGGTCTTATCCACTTTCATTTCTTGGTTTGATGTTAAGTGCATGTTTAAACAAATACTAAGTGAATATGGTCTAGCAGGGCGCCACTAGATTATCTGAATCTAGACACGGTTATATCTAATAACCTTTCACATGTACTGGGTTTGAATCCCTTTTTGGTACTTTATTTCTAATAAAAATGAGAGATTTTGCTTTTTGAGCCATATCACTATAAGCACTAATAGTTAGGTAAAAGTAAAACATCTTTAAACCACAGTGGAGTTCATTGAACATAAATCATTTCTCAGATCTTAACATAACAAATGTGTTTCAATATTTTTATAAGTTCACTAGCTCAGATTATATATAACTAATTTAGGATGGCAATTCACTCATCCTTGCATGAAATAGATGATGGGATGTGGTTATAATAATACTAAGAAATCACTAAATATTATAAAATCAATATT
Source organism: Epiperipatus broadwayi (assembly GCA_028023455.1). NCBI lineage: Eukaryota > Metazoa > Onychophora > Udeonychophora > Euonychophora > Peripatidae > Epiperipatus > Epiperipatus broadwayi. Next base: position 824,447 of record JAQFVV010000177.1, on the reverse strand, counting down.
TATTTATGGCCTTTAAACAGTTAAACAGCTCATTAATTAAAATGTTGATGATGATGATGATGATAATAATAACAATAATGACAAGGGTTTCAACTACAGCTCTAGGACTAAGCCTAAACATAAAACTAAATTTTATAAAGAAATTCATAATTATTGCTTAATTTTAGCATATTTACTTATATCTTAAATAACTAATATTCAACCATTGATGATGATGAATAATCACACTTAACAAAGACTACACTTAATGAAATATATACGCCTCGTTTAATAAAACAAACTAATATTTATTACTACATTTCTAACATATACATAAAAATTTCTAGATAAATATGAAAATTGACATGAATAATAATAATAATAATTGATTATATAACAATCCTCAGATTAATTTTAAGTTCTTCCCCCTTTCCCTTCAAATGTATTTTGTATTAAGTTGGACGTCACATTGACCATGATTTTCACTCCATGAGAAAAGTATTTTAAGAAAAAAAAATATTATCTGCTCATTAGCACACATACTTTAAAAATCCAACATGTAAATAGAATGTAAAAAAAAATGTTAGTAGAATTGAAAGAGCAAGTTTTAGAAAAGAGTTTTAAATCATTATCTCCCCCTCCCTTCCAAGCGCTGAAATCTATACTTAACTTGAAACAAAATAATCTAATATTCTAATACTACTCATTATTTCACATTCAGTCGCAATTATACACATATAAAAATACCATTATGTATGTGCGTGTTTTATCCCATAATAACAAAATATTATTCAAAACCAAAATAATAATAATATATTAGTTAAAACTAAAATCATAATACCATAAAAAAAATTGTTTTACACATTAATATTTTTCATAACTGTAAAATTAATAAACAAATAATTTTCATACATTCAAGATAATTTATGAAGCTCAAAGTTATTTTTAGTAAGACATTCTTGTTTTAATCGATCTGAATAGTCTTTAAAGGTTCTTTAAATAAAATATACCACTTTATTGCTAAAATGTTTCTTAAGACTGATATCATAAAGAAAATAGATATAAAAAGTCATATTACCGATCTTTTGTTTGTGGCGAATTTCCAAGGGTTCAAACTTGTCTTGTATATTGTCTATATTTCTGCAGCTACCATTTCCGTCTTACATGGGAACAATCTCTTTCTTGAGGTGTATAACTATTTGATGATGATGACTCTATTGAGGTTATTTGCTTTAGTGGACAATTTGGAAATCATTATATTAAATTTTCTTCTCTTCCTGTCAAGCATGTGGATGAAATACAGCAGTTGTTTTCACATTTATAAATTTTCTTGAGTTTAAAATCAGTTGTTGTAACAATTAATTGGACTTGATGATTAATATTTATCAGTAGATTAATTCATCTTCTTTGAATGCAGGTGAATGCTTTCTTCCTTCTATTAAAAACATCTTATTTCTCTGGTCAGTTGAAAGGTGTAGAATATTATTTTAGACACAACATCTTTTCTTTCCTATGTGATGTGCAGCTTCCCCAGATGGTCCGGAACCGATGGGACATACATATAATTTTTCTAGCCAGACATTTCTTATATTTTCAGCATTCAATTGGATAGTTTAATAATCTGAATCATAAACAATAATCTTAATAATAATTCAAGACAGCTTTTTATATCCAATTTTTAGCTAACTTAACCAATCAGAGATAGCATCACTTGCTATTTTTGGACAAATTTGTTTTAATTAGATCTCTAATTTATTTTCAACTATATTATTTTTCAACTGAAAAGTTTAATCCTTTTTCCAGACACTTTTGTTTAAAAAAAAATAGACTCAATCCTTATTTCCTTTCTTTTCTCTCTTTTTTTTTTTTAACATCCAGGTAACATTTCAAATCTTTGAGCTTCCTTCTTTAGATCTTGAGATAAGACAATTTCAAAATTAGAGCTCTGACCCATTATAAGCTTCCAAAGTGAAAAACAATTATTTACAAAAAAAAATTGCTACAAAGATCGATATCTGATTAAACAGATTTCCTCTTTTAACAAAAAATTGTACAAAAAAAATAATTTGACAGATTTAATCCTTCCTTTTCTTTCAATATTTAGGAAATGTAAATTTCTGTATGTAATGTACACACATCCTTCATTCTTTCAAATCATTCATAAACTAACATTAAATACTATAATTGCTAGCTTAGTAATTATAACCCAATTATTTAATTAAATCTGTAACTTTTAAATCCCAATTATAATTAAAGAAAAACAAAATAAAAGCATAGAATAAAATATTAGAATTGATCAAGCATAGGTTAGTTTTAAAGAAAGTTAAAATGTTGAATATTTGAAATATAAAACAATTAAATAATTTACACATACATTGCCTATATGTATGCATTATAACTTTGCTTTTTAACAGGAAATTTAAATATTAAATAGTTTAAATGTGTGTATTACCTTTCTATCAACACACAAACAAGTAAAGCATGTAATTGTTGACCCATTCTTTCTCTGTTTAAAGCTTTTAGAACTGGACCTTGTAGGGTTTGAACTTGGATGCCCTACAGCTTCATTTATGATTATATAAAAATGTGATGATGATTTTTGGTTTACCTTTTCTACATGCACATTACTATAAATTTAGCTAATGACTAAATTGTAATGGCACAATATATAACCAAAACAATGGCTACTGTAATTTTACAATTGCTAATAAATCTTTAACAATCAAACTTCCTTGAGTGAGACTGGTATAATGATAATTACACTTGGGTTTTATTTTATTTTTAAAATCTGTAGGAATTCTTGTTAAGATAACATAAAGAAAGTAATTCTGTTTTAAAATTTAAAATTATTCTTATAATTGTTAAAATATAATAAAAAATAATTGTTAAGTCAACAAAAGAACTTTTTTTGTCAACTAATAATAATTTGCTATTTTATATTATTTTTCAATTCTCTTGACTTGACTTGTTTGAATTAAATCAAACATTTTTTTAATAAAGTTTGAATTTGAATATTCTATTCTTAAAATAAATATTTTACAAAAATAGTCATAAATATGTAAAAAATATACACTTTTTTTTTTCAAAGTCAGAGTGTTTGTTGTCTAAAGCACTTGCAAACACTCAAAACCTAAAAATAAAAAAAATGTACCAATCACAATCATTATTAATTCATATGCATTAGACTCTTTATAAGATGCTAAAAATATTAGATTTTTTTGAAATTACTAATTGATATAAATATATTAGTTTCAGTTTTTGCCATCAAATAAATGCAAATTTGCAAATGAATGCTACAGATATTCACAAGAAAATGAATTTTCAAGTGGTTGAAACACTATCACCCAACATTTTTATGATGAAAATTATAGTGAGATCATTAAATAAAATATTTTCAGTTTAAAATAGCTATTTTTCCTTCTCTTTTACACATTCATATATATATATATTATAACGGAAATGGTTATTCGTATGGTTGCTTAACTATTTGTACTTTCAACTATATTTATTTCAATTATTTTATTCTATATCATACTTATTTATTATATCCATTTATTCTTTTCATAACTTTTATTTCTATCCATTTATTATTTCAACTTAGATTCTTTATTATCTTATTCATTATTTTAACCAACGCTGTTACAATACAAGCAGAGAGCTAATACAGATACAAATTTAACTTCATATCTATACCCTTGACTGAACCCCAAGGCAATATGTACATATTATCTTGGCATTATTTTTTCCAGCCAAGAACCCTCGGCTGCTGAACAGAGCAAACTATTTCAAAGAAGCTTAGGAATGTCCAGCACTTGCTATTTATTTTTTAGAATTGGGATTTCGTACGAACAAGCAGCACATGAATATCTTTAAAAAATCAGCATGCCCCTTTAATCACTACTTACAGTTTCCCCCCTGTTGTAGCTTGGTGATAGGAGAATAAAGCAAGGATACGAAATTTAATGACAAATATGTTTAATAATAATATTCACACTTTATATAAAAAATTACATTATAATAATAAACACACACTTATAAAATATATGGCTATAATAAACATATGAAAATAAATCAGATATTAAAGTTCTTAAAGTCCTGTTGATAGAGTTCTATTTTATCAAATCATTAATTTTATATTTAGTTATGAATAGTAGACAAATAAAAATGCATGCATGCTTTTACCTAGGCTTTGTTGTAATTGTCCCATGGGTATTTCTTCTGAGTGCTCTTGGTTAATTTCCTCAGATTGTGGGGTTATTTTCATCCAGTTTGCTGGTTGATTCTTTAGGTTGAGTTTCAATTGACAGCTACAGAAGTGGCGGTCCCTCTAGCAGGTCAGGCAAAGATCTTACATTGCGAGTCAGTGATGAGACGGCTTGAATCCGAACCCACGTCCCTTTAACGCCACTAGCCATGCACTTCTTCCGTTTTCTTTTAGCTGTTGCTTCTCTAAAGTCTCTACTAGCAATGCCAGATAATAATTGTCATTTTTTTAATCTCTTTCTTTGTTCATTGTTTTTAAAAATTTTAATTAAGACTTAGATTTCCAACCAATTCTTATCATTATGTTTTTTTATTTAATTAGTGGCCAGAATGTAAGTCCCAATTAATTTAACAGATCAGGCAAAGATCTTCCGTTGATAACATTTCTTTGTCCATGGAATTTAATTTGTCCAACAGACTTTCACACCTATGGCCATATTGTTTCTTTTTATATATCACATATTACATTTATTTTATTTAAAGTTTACAATTCATTCATTTTTTTCACATTTACGTTTTACATTTATTTTAATTTGTTATAATATATATTTTTTTTAATGAGAGGTAAGACACGCATTTCTTTATGCTTTCTTTTCCCCTCTCCCACAATAAACAAAATAACTTTCTAGCATTTGACTTACAAGAGAGAAAGAGATGCATTTCTTTATTTATGCAACCCCCCTCCCCTTCTCTTACTATTACAAAATCCACAGTAATTTTGACATTAGAATTTCAATTTTTCTTTTTCCTTCCTTTTTTTTTTAAAAAAATTTATTAGCTAATTTATTTCACCTTTATTACTTTCAAATTTTATTAATAAATATATATGTGTGTCGACGACTTTACGTGGTCGTCACAATATATATATACCTGCACACCTGTCCGAGTTATAGTTTGACATCACTTATGATTGGTGTAAATGATAAAGAAACAGACTGGTTTGTTGAAGGTTCTTGGATTGAAGCTTAACTTATCATTTCTGATGGCTGACTATCATATGACCTCTTATGCTATTGACCTTTCCTTTCTTTTTTTATGATCATGATGATGATATATAATATAATATATAGGATATATGAGCACAGACTTTCACACAACCCACCACTCTCCACTCTATCTCATAACACTGATACACTTGAACACATATATGTTGAAAACATAATCACCAATATACATATTTCATGCTGAACTAGCAATCATCAGTTGGTCCAGATTATCATCTCTACATACATATATTAAAATAGCCAATCTTCATACTTCAATGGACAGGCTTCAATTTTCTCCACACTCCAACTCTTCAACTGTCCATCCAATTGAAAATCTGATGATGGAATGCTCAAAGGCCACCCTGATGCCAAGATTCTTGTCACACCCATGTTGACCTAAGGTCAATCTGACCCTTCATGTATAGACATAATCCGTTTAATACAAGAGATGGGCAGACATCTCTTATATGTAATAACTGAAACACATGCTTATTATATACCTGGGTCTATATATATAATATATAGAGTATATGAGCACAGACTTTCACATGATCCACCACTCTCCACTCTATCTTATAACACTAATACACTTGAACACATATATGTTGAAAAGATAATCACCAATATATGTATTTCATGCTAAACCATCATCAGTTATACTAATTTTATTGCATATCTTATCACCAAAGAAATTCATATTTAAATAAAGAATATCATATAATCCAAGCTTATATAATGCTTTTGAACAACATCTCATATTCCTCTTCAGTGCTAATTTCTATTGTAAAAAAAAAATGAATTGCTCAGTAGTTCATAAGAACATAGCGCTGGAAATATAAGTATCAGAATCGATCCCACGTCGAATACACTATTACTATGCCAAACCATACAGGATTTGCATTATAATAATGAATAATGATAAGTAAACATTAAATGATTGTATTAATCAAATCCATATTTAGTTTGATTCTATCTATATTCCAAGATTAATTTTTGGTTTATAGATTTTTTTCCGATCTAATGTATCTTTAGTCTAGCAGCTGTTCTGTATTTTTTTACCCCAAATGTCAGATTAAAACACGTTGAAATACAAAACATATTATTTTGAATTCAAGTCTATATCTTGAAAAAATATATATTTCTAACAGAATATAGTATGTTGGTATTTGTCTTTAAAAAATTGTTAATTCTTATCTAAGAACAAAATACGTGAATGCAATGTTATTAGACTGAAATTGGAGTGAGATAAATATTTTCAATCGTCATTAGTGAACATGGTTTTTGTTTTTTTTTGTTTTAACTGAGTCCAAATCATTAGAAAGTTTTGAAGTTTTCGAAGTATTGTGATTAGCAAAAAATTATTAATATAATGTATATGTATAATTAGTTTTCTTTTTTATTTCTTTGCAGAAACTTAGAAAGAAAAATGTTTAAAAATTAATGTTGTTTAAAGTTTAATGTTTTAATTTCTTATTTACTGACAACACAAAAATAAAACAATTACAATAAATTTTTAAAAACAAAAGAAAAGAAAAAATAGCAACGGCTATAGATTTATTTTATATAAAAAAAATAAAAACTGCTTTGATGAAAATTAAAAACCCGCTGCCGACAGTCATTATTGTAAGAAGTTAGGATTTTAAATTCTAAAGAAAAGATGTAAACAAAAATACTACAATCTAATTAGTTTTTTGTTTTATTTACAACCGATAACTATTTTCATGCACATTATCTGCTATTTAAAAATATTTGAAAATGTAAACATGTATCCAAATATTTTTATATAAAACATGTTTCCCTATAGGGGATTTAAACCCAGACTTTCGAACTCCCTTCAGCCATCCACTTCATCTTATACAACCAGTACACATAACCACATACATGTGAAAGAGATAAATGATATCCAATAAAAGTATTTTGTCTGAACCAGCACTCATCAGTTGGTCCGGATCAGCATTTCCCATATAATCAATGCTAGGTTTATATTAAGATAGCGAAACCTCAAATTTTAATGGACAGTCTTCAATCTCCTATATCCTCCAACTTTTTATCCATCCATATCATTAAAAATCTAATGATAGCTTATTCAAATCTCTCGTTTGCCAATTTTGTTGTTATGTCCATGTTGACCATAGATCATTCTGACCCTTTATATATAGGACCTTAAGACCATTTAAATACAGAGGGATTGGCAGAATGCAGGCTGAATCTGTAATATGTAAATACAAATATAGTCTATATACTTAAACTAGATGTAAATAAACAGGATTTGAACCCAGACTTTCAAACTCCCTTACTCATTAACTCTATCTTATACATAACCACATATGTGAAAAAGATAAATTACATCCAATATATATATATATATATATATATATATATATATATATATATAATGCTGAAGCAGCAGTTATCAGTTGATCTCAATTTATTTGATAAAAGTAAGGAAATGGGACTAAAATTAAATATTAAAATGATGTTCAGTGAATTTTTCTAAAAAGAAGAATGTAAAGATGAATTAAAAGCTAACAGCTACAAATTTGTTTGTTTGATTATTAATACAGATGGAAAAATAATGGATGAAATTAATCATAGAATTAAATTTGAATGAAATATTTTTACTAGAAATATTCTTCCTTACAGTGAAATATATCTATGGATTTGAAAAATAGTTTTAGTAGATGATTCTACCAATTCCTACTTATGGATCTGAGACTTGAACATCTTACTGAAAAGCTACAGGGAGACTTCAAACCACTTAACATCTTATGGAGAAGTATAAATCAGAAGTAACAAGAAGATATTAAAAACAAAATACAGTGGTGAGAAAATAAATAGGTATCATTGATATCACTGGAAAGATTAAGAGACTGAAATGCAGTTGGGAAAGGCATATTGATAAAAGAGATGATAATAAACTAATTGAAGTTTTAAATTGGATTTCATGAAATTTTAAAATATCTAAAGTAAGACGTCATAAAAGATGGGTGGATAAAAAAAATGGTGTTTTCTAATGTTGGGAAGAGAGGATATAAATGAAAAAAATGGATTAAATTTGGAAAGATTTTATTCCTGCAGTGGACTGATAATGATTGAAAACGATGGTCATGATGATGATGATATTTTTATTTTTATTAAATTAAAACATATATATATATATTTTTATGTATAAGTATCACATTTTCTTAACTCATAACAGATAAATACTCTTAAGGATTATTATTAATCACTTTTTAAACTAACGATTACTTTTATTACTGATAATAAGCTTAAATCTCAATTAAAGATTAATATATCACTTTATATTAATCTTTAACTGAGGTTTTAAATGTATATCTAGATTAGAAATAATCTCTACTTTAATATACAACCAATAATAATCGTTAATGCATTTATTTGTCAGAAGTGGATAGTGGCAAAATGGTAAACATAGCAAATCCGATATTTCAAAATTCAAAGTGTAATAATTTTGTATTAATAAACACAGAACAAATCGTGGAGACTGAAAATTAATACATAATTTTGGTCCACTATAATTGAACTCTTCAGAGACATTTTTTCATTTATCTTTATTGATATACTTCAGGAAACTAAATCTATTTCAATTTTTATTTACTCATATATATATATATATCTTAATTATCAACCATTATCAATCCAATGAATGACGAAATTACAAATTTAATCCAATTTATCAATCCAATGAATGACGAAATTACAAATTTAATCCAATTTCTTTAATCTATAATTGCTCTTCTACAACATCAAAACTTCCTTGTTTCATCAGTGTCATATGCAATCTTTTCTACATCTTTTATACTCTTTTGGGATTCAGTTTAAGACTTATCTGGCTATATATCATCACCTCTTTGAGTAATATTTTCAGTCCAGCTCAATTTCACTCTTAATTCTTTAAGAAATGTCAAGAATACCTAATTCTTCTCTCATTAAAATAATATACTTTAAATTCACATCTCTCCAAACTTTATTGAATATTCTACAGTCTCTCTATTGTTTTTTGTTAAGTGTTCACATCTCAGAATAATAAATAAAAGCTGATAAAATACAGCAAATGGAAGCATTTTCCAAACTACTGCTACCAAAAGCATTTCCAATTTAATTCTATATTTAATTTAATTCTTTACATTTCCATCTATATTAATAATCTGAGCAAGATATTTATAGTTGTAATTTTTTCCTAATTGTGATTATCAATCTTTATTTTCTTTTTCTGAAAAATTTATTGAACATTATTTTAGACTTTTTTTTTTACTATTTGTCTTTAGGCCTACCATCATTTGTAAAATCTATATGATTTAAGTAATCTCAATATATTTTCATGCTTCAGCTTTCCATTTTAATTTTAAAAAAACTTTTTTGTCAAACAACTGTAAAAAGGCTTGGGAGAAATGAAATCCCTCTGTCATATACCCATATCAATATCTAGCATTTTACTGCAAACATGTAATCTAATCACTGCTATTGCATTTGATAAATGTTCTTCAGAATAGGATAATATTATAAATTTATAATTTGATGGTACAAAACTTTAGTCATTGCAAAAATGCTTACAGAATCAAATGTCTTCTCATAATCCATAATTCCAAAGCATAATGGTGATTTATATTCTTTTGTTCAAACTATAAATTCTCTGATTTCTTATATCCACTGTGCTAAAAGTGCTTTTAAGTCCAACTTCTCTTTATGATTGCTTTGAATCTGAAATTCACTATAGATAAGTAATTATTATGATAATGACTTAAATATAAGTATAATAAAAAAAGCTTTGTGGTCTGTAATTTCTAATAGTGTCTTTATCATCTTCCATATATA